>QJPP01006002.1:0-25446 GCA_003996215.1 Jaltomata sinuosa | reverse complement strand
CGCAGGACTCTACTAGACATTGGCTCCTATACCGATGACACCGGTGAACCTAAAGCTCTGATACCAATTTGTCACGACCCAATTTCTCGGTCATGATGGCACCTACAACCCCCGGTAGGTGAACCAATCCCCGTAGCCCAGAACACTTAGTAATGGGCTACTATCTAGCAAATAAGGGAACAAGACGAATAAAATAGGTAACAGGGATATAAATATATACATATGCGGAAACTAAACCAAACCCAAGACCTGGTATCATAGTATAGAGCCCAAACTACATACATGGAGTGCAAATAATCCAAAACAATATATATAGATGTCTCTGAATGGTAATAGAGTACATGAAGCAAAAGATAAACTAAAGCTAAGCTCCGATCGCCAAGAGCTCACCCTCAGCCTGAAGGTAGTCCCCACAGATTTCCAAGCCGATCACAATGAAATCTAACGGCGATGGCCCAACGCTAAGGATCTGCACCAAAGATGCAGGGGTAGGGGTGAGCACCAAATGCGAAGAATAAGGTACCCAGTAGGTATCATAGGCCGACTGGGCACATATAAGATAAAAGCGCAGTAATAGACAGAATAGAAGCAAGTAGTCACAGAAATCAACGAAAGGTACACAGGAACTAGCCCAGAGGGAAAACAACATAACCACATGTGAGGCTGGTAAGCAGAATATACACACCATAGGCACAGGTGAAAGTAAGAAACAACGCACCTGGGGGCCATGAAATAACAGTGTATACAAAATAAGTTTACAAAATGGACGGTATACTGGTAACCTCAAGTGTAAGAAGAAGAGAGAAAGAGTAACAATAGGCATGCTCAGAGACATGAATCAAACTTACTAATCATACCAATCTCATACTTATCCATAATAAAGAACAGTTCTGTAAGTAAATAGCAAAAGTCTACCTACAGTCCCCCGGCCGCCCATACAACCGAGGAACACAAACAAGTGAAAACAAACCCTCCGGCATCCCATACTACTGGAGCGTACAATCAGCAAACAACAAATAAGGGTGGAGCCTCAACAATGAATGATATGATGCATGAAGATCTCAAGTGCCATGGTATCTCTGTATGTACCTCCTCCGGCGCCGATCTGGCCCAGCAGGTAGGTTCCATGGAAGGACTCTGCCCGTATACCTCTACTCCACTGTATACCCCTCCTCCGGCACACGCAGCCCGTAGCCCCTGGCTCGGATGGCAAGGTCCATGGAGGTCTCAGACCCCATACTAAAACTCAGTATCAGAACATGTCGCCCGGAAGCAAGTCCAGTATCAGGATGGAGACCCAGTCTCGAATATGCAATGCCCAGACCCTGTCCAGGACTAAAGTAGTAGGAAAATGTCTCAAAAACCCCTCCAAGGGTGCCCGGGCGTAACCGGGTCTAAACAGTAAAAGTCATCTCAGGTGCTCGGTCCGACCGAGGCTAAAAATCATCTCAAGTAGCAAGAAAACTCAACTAGCACTCCGGCCCTGCCGAGTCTAGCGTTAATCGTAAAACTGGTGATTTAAATCATAATTTTACTTTCTTGCCCAAAAATATTCACAAGTCAAATCAACCATTTCCAAATCATTTCCATCAAAAATGGCCCCCCCGGGCCATGCAAGGTTTAGAAAACAGTGCCAGTAGGCCCGAAGCCAAAACCACGGTAAAACATGGATAAAACCTCTTTATATGCATGGAAATGGTATGATCACACACATTAGCTGCCCCGCAGCGCACAATCAACCTATCGACCCTTCACAGGCCCACAGCTACTCAGCAAGCATAACCAGCCTAGAAGGATAATTCTATGCCCGGGACTCGCGGACATTCCTAAAATCCCACCTTTTATGTTCCAGAGTCAACAAGGCCTCACAGGACCACAAGGGTAAATAAAATATAACGACAAATACTACAAGCAACGGAGGAATAAAAGTAGGCAGACATGAATAACGCGGTCGAGGTCTGTGGTACCAACCTAATAAACCAACCCAAGGATGCCCATTAATACAATTTTATTCTATATATGCGGAGTCTAGGGAAATAAACCGTAACCTACCTGTCGTCCGACGACAAGCTGCTAGAATGATGGTTTCCGAGCCGGAACCACTCCGAGAACCTCCAAAATAAAATTAATCTCGAATTCGGACTTTTGAATAATTTGACGTAGATAATCAATTTTCTTTTTGGTGATCCAATAAATTATCAAGATCCTGCTTATTGGAATCAACTTTTAACGTGACAAGTGAATGATGTACTGTGGTAATTTTTTCACCACAATTATATTTCAAAGAAGCATTATTTTCGTTTGGCAGCAATTGCCTTTGCAATTTGCTCCAAATGATTAAGTTGGCATGCTGAACACTAGTGGCAGCAACTAGCAAGTAAATTAATTAGTACATAATTATTTAGAATTTAGCACTATGAAATGATTAGGTGATGCCACCTTTCAAGCTTGGTATGTGTTGTGTTAGCCCTCCACTTCCACGTGGAAGTGGAGGTGGCAACCAATTCGACCCGTTAAGTATATACTCGGGTATTGCATAAATTCGTGGTATAATAAATATAATTTTTGAATATACCATAATTAACAAAAAATCATTTCAAATAAAACCTACTATATTATAATAATAATTTTCAACATAACTAAATTTACTACCTCCGTTAAAATATTTTTCAAAGGTAATAATAATATAATATAACTTCCTACCACCTTCGACTTTTAAATAAAATATTTTCAAATACGCACGATTTCGATACTCAAGAATTCTCTCGGGATCCTCCCTTATTTTTTTATAACTGTTCGGAACTGAAATGGCGTCTTAAAACGTGAAGTTGAGGCTTAAATCGAGTTTAACCCGACCCGATTCGCGACCCGGTTCGCAACCCGTTTTCTGCCAGACAGTCCACGGTAAAACAGTCATAACTTTTTACTCCGAGATCGTTGGACGTGAGGTTTTGTGCGTTGAAAACTAGACTCGTAGACCTTCAATTTTGTATTTCGGGGGACTTCTAACTCTTTATATATTGGGAGAAAAGCCCTGATACATTTGACCCAAAGTTCAGGAAATTTGTTAAAGAACTTACGATAACTTTTGTCGATTTGCTTGACTTCAAAACTTATACGTGGAAATGACCGGAAGGGTCATTACAGTTATGGTCTGAGTGTAACTACCTACTTTCACCATGTTCAAGCCTATCTCGACTAAATATCTTGCATCTGGAGTTATCTCCCAAGAATGATATTCCTTCTTCTCACGAAAATCAACTAACCTTGAGTTCTAATCAATTGGTCACTAGTCACCCAAGGCAAAGGCCTACATGTATTCCATCACGGCATTCAAGCCTATCACTATGATCATCTTATGGCTTCTCTATAGCTAACACTATCCAAGACTTCTCCTCTTCCCTAGCATATCTTTAAGCTGCAGCTTCAAGAACTTCTACAATGAGACATACCAAAAATTCTCATCTATCTATTACATAGGAATAATCCTTACCTCACATTTTTCCACACATACAATCTAAGGCAAAACCAATACATCAAGGAGAAAATCCAATACTTCCCATCTAAGCTACTACTTATCTCCCTCAACTAATACCTATGACAACATAAGCCAAGACCACTGAAGGAATAGAGTGGGAGAATGAGCATCATGCATGAAGGAATACTGATCAGTCTTGATTTATACTTAGCGTGATCTAACCACTCAAGGTGAGATCTGAGAAGTCAAGTGTAAAGGCCTGAGTTTCTCACATTCTAGCTATATGAGGCATGGTTAGAGTAAGAAAATCATAAGCATGAACTGTTTAAGAAATATGGTCTGAGCATATAAATGATGTAGTATGATTTCATTAGCCATTAAGGCATATCTTGAGGACTGAACTGAGTACATAGAACTGAGCATACTGTGAAACATGAGTTTACATATATAATGAGTCTCATGTCATAAAGCTAGGATTCATAGAATCACAGAGTAAAACTGGAATCACTGTCTGGAGAAAATTTATGTTTGTTCTAGGAGCTGAGCATGAACGTGAATCTGTATGAAGTGCATGAACTTGTTCATGAGTATGACACAAATATATCTGAGTATAATGTCATTTCGACTAAAGTGCTAGGAAATCCGCTGGAATAAGACTGGGTTAATATCCCATCATAGCCCTTTATAAAATTCTATACTAGTTGAGTCACAAGACTCGGCTTGGTTATTTTTTCAATCATCTCCCCCTTAGATCACCTTTGGGAACAGTTCCAAAGTCATTTCTAAAGGCCACAAACCCATTGCAGGTATACTATGGCAACGGGGGACACGCCCACCACACCAGCTCGCGTTACCATTGCTATACGGCAATGTTTAATGTAGGTTTGCAAAACTGTTGCTTATGTTACTCTTATAGCAATGGTTATTCATGAATCAATAACGGATATTTCATATGACCACTAGAACAGTTGTCACCGTTGCATTAGATGTTTTGCAACGATTCTTTTATCTTTGTAGCAATGATTTTTGTGTTTTTGCAACAGGTATCTACTGTATGTTGCAACAAATTTGTTTGCTCAATTGCAACGGTTATTACAATCTTGTAACAGGTTTTTACTATATGTTGCAATGGATTTGATAACTCAATTGTGACAGTTATTATTGTTATGTCAATAGTATTTCACATTGATCGATTGTGCTACTGCAACGGTTAATTTTTACCTATTGTAACAGTTCTAAGATGTTCCAATAATTGGTAGCATGTGCTTTATAAAATGCTACTGCAACAACTCTATTTTACCTCTTGGAACAGTTCATACATATTCCAATAGCTTGGACTTTAAATATAAATATTTGACATACGAAATTATAAATACCATGAAAGTTGAAAATTACTAAACGAAACTGATTGATTCTAATTTAACATATCCCAGTCAAACCAATTTCTTCCACAGGCGTAAAATATTCAAAATATATGAGTCATAATGTCACCCCCATATTGGCTAAAAATATACAAAATGTACAAGTCATAATGTACGTCATCCGTCATAGGCGCAAAAAATCAGTCGCAATATGATCCATGGGCAACAAAAAAGTTGATCATAGAAGAGTTTCGATCAGTTTCAATCAAATCTTAAATGCCATCCTCATCCATGCTTTCATCACCCCCCTGATCATTTTCTGTATCTACAAAAATCGATAAATAAAAGTTATGAACCAATTATCATCATGAGGTTAAAGGAGAAAGGCAATAAGGTTCCTTCAGCAAATAAAATCTTCATTATCAAGTCTAGGCTAACAGATGTATTATATTACAAAGTCTTATCCAAGGCAGTGAAATGAAATGAGAATACCAACATCTAGTCTATAGATGCATTACCAAGTTTCATCCAAGGCAATGTGAAAGTAGAAAACCATCTAGGCTACTGGAAACATTATTGAGCCAACATATATATGGGTTCTAAGTCAATTCTATAGTTTATTAACATACATAAGTAATCCAAATAGTACCATATCAATTATAACTCGACAAGTTAGAATCTGAGATTGTTATTGCACTAGAAGTGTTAACTTCAAGTACCAGCAAGGATAGATTAAAATATACTACAAGAAAGATGTATTTTAACATACTAGCCAGAAGATGCATTTTAGCAATATTACAAGTGTCAATGTCAATTGAACATACTAGCAGATGCATTTCAATATACTACAAGGTCAAGGGAAACTGCACAAAAACATATGTTCACTAAATTTTTCTTCCTTCTTTCAATACTTAACAGATGCATTACTTAAATCTGAACAGATTTTGATTTTCCAGATGCATTACAAAGTCAGATTTGAACTTAACCTTATACTCTCAGATTTAGGCAAGGATACCAATATAGAGTCATTAACTACCTTGCAGACTCAAGTTAGTCCCTTTAAGAAGGATCACTATTGTACTAGCATCAGGCTGTTCAATGACAAAATTCAATCCATTTTGAAGATTAAACGCGACATGAAAAAACATAACATTAGACGCGATATAAGTAACTTCGAAGAGCTCGTTAAGTTGCTAATATTATTAGTATCCATAACATTAACCAAACAGATTCTAAATAAAATTATACATTAGGAAAACCAAATCCAAAACTACAATATTTGAATACCAAAACTAAAACCCCAACCATATCATTTGAATAGCAGTACCAAAACAAAAAAGAAAACAACATCATTTAAAACCCAAAAGCAAAACCAAAACTACAGCATTTGAATACCAAAACCAAATCCCAAACCACAACATTTGAATACCAAAACCAAATCCCAAACCACAACATTTGAATACCAGTACCAAAACCACATCATTTGAATATCAAAACCAAAACCAAAACTACAACAGTTGAATACCAAATCCCAAACCATAACATTTGAATACCAAAACCAAAACACCAACCATAGCATTTGAATAGCAGTAGAAAACCAAAAAGAAAACAACATCATTTGAAAACCAAAACAAAAACGACAGCATTTGAATACCAAAACCAAATCCCAAACCATAACATTTGAATACCAAAATCAAAATTCAAACCACAACATTAGAATACCAGTACCAAAACCATAACCAAAACCACATCATTTGAAAACCAAAACCAAAACTACAGTAGTTTAATACAAAATCCCAAACCATAACATTTGAATACCAAAACTAAATCCCAAACCACAGCATTTTAATACTAGTACCAAAACCATAAATAAAACCACATCATTATAATATCAAAACAAAAACCAAAACTACAGCAGTTGAATACCAAAACTAAATCCCAAACTATAACATTTGAATACCAAAACCAAATCTCAAACCACAACATTTGAACACCAGTACCAAAACCATAATCAAAATCACATCATTTGAATATCAAAACTAAAACCAAAACTACAGCAGTTGAATACCAAAACAAAAACTACAGCATTTGAATATCAAAACCAAAACCAAAATCAAAACCAAAACTACAACATTTCAATACCAAAACCAAAACTAAAACAAAAGCCAATATGAATAACATCTGTGGTTTCGGATACAGCATTTGAATACCAAAACCACATAATGTGAATAACATCACAACATCACAGATACACAGAACTACAACATCTGACCTTGACAACATCTTTGGGATATTTGGCAGATGAATCAAAACTAAAATAGAGTAATGAAAGAAAAATTACCAGCACCTTCCCGATAGAAAACTACGAATAAACAACAACAACAACAAGAAAAATAATAAGAAGATGAGGAGAATCATACCTTGATTGTTGCTACTGGCAGATGACCGATTGATCGGTTAGATATCTTCCTGATGTGACTGACCACAAGCTGCTACCAACATGTCAGTATCTAATTGAAGCCCATGGTACATACGATTAAGTCGTCCAAGGATGTCAACTGTAACTTCATGGTGTATGCTTCTTTTTTGTTGTTCTAACTTTTCCACCATCCTATCTTCCAATTCATCTAACCTTTTTTGCATCTCATTGGTAGCAGTTACAGAGGAATCAACACTTCCCTTACCTTTCAGAGTAGTTTTAGTAACTCCTCTTCCATACAATCTCAGGAATCCTGGATGTTCAGGTCCCATGACAATGGCAAAAGCTTCAAAAGATTCTTGGTCTTCTTCACTTTGTTGACTTTGCACTCTTTCCATTTCAGCCTACATATCAAGTTCAAATGAAGAGAATTGAAGTAAATCAAACTAAGCCTATATAATAACAAGTAAACAATATCAAAAATAAAGATGATTAATACAATTTTAGTAATCGTATCCTCATCAGTGTCCTTGTATGCTCGACCAGGTTTCCTTGATCTTATAGCCATAAAGATTTCCTTAAGTGATACATCACCGAAGGTTTCCTTCTCTTTTTCCTAATTACATAAAAGTTAGTATTAATAAACCTTTAATGATAGGAAATCCATAATTAATGATTTAAGAAGAGAACACACCAATTTGTCGAGTATCACAGCAAAACTTGTTTTACCAGCAGTATGCAGATTCTTCAAATTTTTTTGATTCTTTGTATTTGTTTCACTCATTTTCTACAAATAATAGAGATATGAAATGTACTTAAATAAGAAATCAAGGACATAAAGTTAGTTGGGTGGCTAAGAATATAAATAACCCTAGTGATGATCAGCTTCTTAGTTTTTTTCATTCACAATGATCATACAAAACTGTGTTCCTATAATTCTAAAACTTAATTGAAGGATATACATGAAATAGAACCAACTTAAAGTATGCATGATTCATATCTTACCTTGAATTCATCACTTGCCCAATACTTGAGAAGATCCTTGAAATCATATTCTGAAACTTCATCGGGCTTGTTTGCCAATTGAAGAGCATCAGTAGCAAATGGTATATAGTGCCTTGTATACAAATAGTTCTTGTACTTCCTCCGAGAAGACTGAATTCCACTCAAAACCCACTTTTTTCTAGCCTCAGGAATATTGTATTTCTCTTATAGTTTGTTCTTTGGGTTAGTAATATAAAAACTACAAAATATTCTTAACTAAAATTAGGGAAGTAGGAAAGCAGACCAGTGTATATTCCCAGATCTTCTTTGGTATCCACATTACTCCACTTGTGTATATGAAGCAGACAAATCATGACATTTCTTGCCAAAGTTCCAAGAAAGCTACCCAACTCGGCTACTACTACTTTTGTAGGACCAATCGGTTGTTTGTACCTATTCAGAACTATGGCTTTACAATCTTTTCGAGCGTGTACATGTTGCATTATTGTACTTCCTCTCTTTTTCTTTTGACTCAAAGGGCCTACAATGATACAAATCAATATTAAACAACATACTAAATAATAATGTAAACTTATTCAATAGTTAAAAATATATTTATATGTTCTTGCCTTGTTCTCCGGATAGATCATTTTCTCCCGAATCCAGCACAGGTTCTTCTTGCACTTCTTCCAGTACATCTTCTCCTTCTAGAGTGGAAGAATCCCTTGGCACTTGTTGTATTTCTTCCTCTACAACTTTTGTTCCTATAGTGGAAGAATCTAAAGGCAGTTGTTGCACTTTTACCTTACCAGCTTATGGTTTTAGAGCGGTAGAATTTTGAGTAACTCATTGAATTGGTTCCTGCACAGCCTGTGCTTCAACAGTACTAGAGGATGTTTGAGACACTTGTGGAATTGGTTCCTTCCCAACCTGTGCTTTTGAAGTAGTAGAATTCTGAGAATTTTGTTGCACTTATTTCTATATACCTTGTGCAACCAGACTCGCAGACTTTCAAGGAGACATTCAAGGCAGTTCTTCTTGTATAGCTTGTGCTTTCAGACTTGCAGACTTCTGAGAAGACTTTCGAGGCACTTGTTCTTGTAAAGACTGTGCTTTCAGACTCGCAAACTTCCAAGGCACTTGTTCTTGTATAGCTTGTACTTTTAGACTCAAAGACTTTCGAGGAGACTTTCGAGGAGACTTTCGAGGTAGTAGTTCTTGCATAGCTTGTGCTACCAGATCAGCAAAAGATTTTTGACGCAGAATATGTTCAGCAATCGATTTTGTTCTCAATGATGAAAGTTGTTTGCATGCCATAGATGTAAGACTTCCAGCCGCCATGTACTTCTTTGACTTCCCATTTTTGTTTTTCTTCGGACTCATAATTGCTAAATCTAGCAAAACAAACTATACATAAGATTTGTATTACCTTACAAATTTCTTAAATATCAGTTATTCTAGATACTACTAATAGAGTAGCATAGAAAAGCAGGCACCAAATACATTATTTTGAAACAACTTCATCAAGAAAATGGCCACTCTAGTTCAGGAAATAGATCATTCAATACAAACAGTAGAGTATTTTATTTTTCATACAGATAAAACAAACAAGTAGTAGTGTCAAACCTTTCTGCAACTCTAGTCAGTAAGTATTGAAGCCGATTCTCCGATCCCTTCAACAATTCACTAAATCATATATTAAATCTCCTGTAAAATTGAAGCAACTGATCAACATAAAATTTCAAGGAAAAAGAACAAATAAAAAATGAATAATGTGGATATAAATAAAAAACATAACCAAACTATTATTGTCAAAAGCCCTTTATCACTCACTCAAAACAACTAAAACTATGATAAAAAATCAAAGTTAAATAGATAGGATTAATAA
Organism: Jaltomata sinuosa; assembly: GCA_003996215.1. NCBI lineage: Eukaryota > Viridiplantae > Streptophyta > Magnoliopsida > Solanales > Solanaceae > Jaltomata > Jaltomata sinuosa. The sequence goes on along the minus strand of QJPP01006002.1, from coordinate 15,316 downwards.
GGAGCATCATGTTGATGTTAACAGCAAAAGTGTACAAGAAACAAGGTCCTAAACTACTGTCAATGAGCCAACAAAATCAACAAACATATTCTAGTTGAACAAGTTTACTAGGCAGCTAGCATTTAGACAAATGTTTAAACTTGCTAGAGAAGTTCTGAAGTTTCTTATTTAATCATCCGCCTCCATCCAATGCCAATCAGTATCATCATAATATTCCTCCTCTTCCAATGTTTTCATAGCCGTATCTTCTAAAAGTTGTGCAGCAGGTGCCATATCAACAATATCAACGGGGATATATTCTCTTGCCCATCTAATGTCAATATCGGGTGCTGTGTTTGAGGGACCAATTTCTTCAGTAGGCTCCCTCCAAAATGTCTCTCCTCTGTTAGGACAGTTTTCTTCCTCCAAGTCATACAAATCAATAGGGACTTTATTCCTTGAATAATAAATATCCTTCTCAGTTGGATCCTCCACATAAAACACTTGATACACTTGAGATGCCAACACAAAAGGGTCATCCGTACTACGTAATCTGTTAAAGTACACATGGGTCAACCTAAATTCTTCTTTTTCATGATGATACCAAGCACATCTAAATAATACAACACTAAAATGACCATAATAATCAAGCTCGATAATATCTTGAATAGCACCATAATAGATAACCTCTCCATCAATTGGATTCTGATCCCGGGCACTAGCAAAACTATCAGTTGTTGCAGCCAAAGACACTCCACTGTTTTAAGACTTTCGTGTAAAATCCCGTTGTAATGTGTGAAACCAGTATCCATTAATAAAATAGGAAGTATAGCTTCTAGTTTCCACCCTATTTGGCCCTTTAGCTAGCCTCCTTAACTGATTAGGCACTTCAACTATATCAACTTTCTCTTTGAACCAGTTGCCGAATTCTTGACTATGAATCCTTGCTCTTTTCCATGCATTTAATCTAACAGTACTGTCAATTATAACTTTATGTTCCCTGCAATGAATCAAATACAACCATTAAGCATTTATAACTGAAGTTTACAATACATTAATAGTAGCAAAATAAATGAAGTTCAAAATATAAAGACTTACTTGATAAAATCCTTAACTTTTTCATGTTCGGTGTTGAATAGTACATATCGATGTGCTTCAGAAGATAACTGTTGATCCATCTTGAAATGCTTTCCGTTTGCTTTCTTCTCTTTTCCAATTGGATGACCTAGCTTCGGAAATACAATTGGTACATCATCTTGCTCTTCTTGTTCAGCATCATCGTCATCCTCAGTTTGGTACCTGTTGAATCTTGTTTTCAGTCCATCATGTAAGTATCTCGAACAAAAGGTCAAGAACTCTTGGGCAATAAACCCCTCTATTATTGAAGCTTCCGGATTATACCAATTACGAACAAGGTCCTTCAATTCACCCAATTCTCTCTCCATATGATACATATAATGAAGATGATTTGGACCCCCCAACTTAATTTCATCAACCAAATGGATAGGCAAATGTTCCATTATATCAAAAAAGGTTGGAGAAAATATATTTTCAAGCTCACATTTAATTTCTTTGATTTCAGCTTGCAATTCCTCTAGATCTGCCCGCTTTATCACCTTAATACATATGGCTTTAAAAACATTTCCCAACCTAATCAACACGACTGCAACATTCTTAGGCAATGATTTACGAACTGCAATCTACAGTAAGTAGTGCATCATAATATGAGCATCATGGCTCTTATATCCTGATATCTTTATTTGTTCCATGTCTACACGGTTTAATATGTTTGAGGCATACCGTTTTGGTAATTTGGCATTTTTAAACACTGTGCAGAACACATTTTTTTCTTCTGGTTTCATGAAAAAATAGGATTTAGCTAAGTATACTTTGCCATTTGTGTTATCTTTTACTGGATGCAACTCCTTTCTTATCCCCATTAATTGCAAGTCATACCGAGAATTAATGTGATCCTTTGACTTTCCTAATACCTCAAGTAAACTCGCAAGTAAACTATCAAAAAGGTTTTTCTCAATATGCATCACATCTAGATTGTGCCTCAAATTATTTGTAGGTCAATATGGTAATTGAAAGAAGATGGATATTTTCTTCCATGGGCCCTCAGTATTTCGATGCCTTTTCTTTTGGACCTTTCCAAAAACATTGTTGAAATCATGTAGCTTTTCAATCACTTTTGTGCCTGACAAAGGTGTAGGTGCAGAACTATGATCCTTTGCACCATCAAACGATTTCTTGTCTCTTCGATATGGATGATCAGGAGGCAAAAATGCCCGATGACCCAAGTAACACATCTTACGACTATGCTTCAAATATTGAAAGGATGTGCTATAGTTACAAGTTGGACATGCCAATTTCCCCTTAGTGCTCCATTCGGACAGCATTGCTAGTGCCAGAAAATCAGTAATTGTCCATAACAAGGCTGCACGCATTTGAAAAGTTTGCGTTGTATGAGCATCATATGTTTCTACCCCAACTTCCCATAGCTTATTCAACTCATCAATTAATGTATGTAGGTACACATCAATATCATTTCCTGGAGAGGATGGACCTGGAATGATTATTGACAACATTATGTACTCCGGCTTCATGCAAATCCACGGTGACAGATTGTAATTCATCAGCATAATAGGCCATGTGCTATGGGAAATGCTCATGGTCCAAAATGGATTGAACCCATCACTTGAAAGACCCAATATGACATTTCGAGGATCACTCGAGAAGGTTGGATGCAAAGCGTCAAAATCCTTCCAAGCTTCTCCATCAGCAGGGTGTCTTAGATTCTCGTCATTAGGTCATTCAGTATCATGCCATCTCATTGCAGCAGCCGTTTCAAAACACATGAACAGTCTTTGAATCCTAGAAGCTACTCTACCATGAACTATACCCTAATGAGTGTTAAGGCCGCCTATTCTAGTACAAATACTAATAGGGAAACACTACACAAACTACTAACCCCCAAGGGTCCCGCCTAAGGGAAAATCAACTAACTGAAACTAAGCATAAAGCGTACGATAAATAAAAACTTAAGCAAAGTACAATAATAATGACCTGGCTCCTGCCAATCTAGCCTCCACGACCTCAGACCCATAAGTATACGGCAAATAGAACACCATGCGAGCCATAATAACAATAATAATAATAAAATAATGATAACATCTACTCTATTGTTAACCCTTATCAAATTCTAGGCTAAGGCTCCCTATTCTAAGAAACTCAACCACAAGCAGCCTAAACTAAGATAAGGCATCTGACCCTAATCCCAGGTATATTACACCGCCTATGCTAAGTCTACGGGAAAGCTACGACCTATACTAAAGATTTGTTAGCCAGAATCTACTGCAAAGCCCGTAAATCACCTATAAGGATCAATATGCTTACTCGGAATGGTATAAAAACCACAATATCCCACCAACCATTAGCAGTTCATTATACTCATACCTCATACAAGCAAAGTCTAGAAAAGGTAAACCATAACCTACCAAAAAGTTGAGCACACGCGCACAATGCGCAAGACCGGAGCCTATCTCTCCGTAGAAGCATCGGCAAGAAGACAAACTATCATAAAAATACGCTACACATCAAAAAAGGACTAATGATACCCATATTGATATAATTATAGTCGGGTCAATATTTGGGCCAAAAGCGGGCCCGTGGGCCTTGCAACCTAAAATTGTAAACAAAATTTGTCACGACATTCCCAGCCTTGCCAGGAACATATGCTCAAAAATTGAGCATGATTCGTGAAGGATAAAGGGCCAAATAACCCCTACGAAACCAAGGGAAAATGACGGAATTAAAGAGGAAATTTAGCAGAATTAAAGAGGAAAACCTACCAATTTACGACAAGGGAACAATCATGGACAAGAAATATATCACCCCATCACCCTAGGATGATTCCACACTGAATATGGAGCTTAGATCTCTTCAACCATGGAGGAATACAGATGGAAAAGAAGTAGAAACGAAGGAGGAGAAATATTTATAATATCAGGGATTTCTTTATCGCTATCTCGAGATCGCGATGAGCAAGCTGGCTAACTCATTGCTATCGCGATGGTTAGTCTCGAGATCGCAATGACCAAGGGAGCAGGGTCTTCATCACTATCGCAAGAAAACCCTTCGAGATCGCGATGAAAAAAGGGGATCTTCATCGCTATCGCGAGAAAACCCTTTGAGATCGCAATAAACAAAAAGTCAGACCTTTGAGATTGTGAAGGTCTTGCTTCGAGATTGTGATGAACAAATTTTGACCATACCAACAACTGAAAACCCGCAGTTCCCCAAGGCTAAAATTTCATCGGATGGACCCTCGGGATGCATCCGGTGTCCTGTGAATGCAAATGAACTACGCTACTCGACTGAAATGGCATTTCGGATCCAATAAAATCAACAAAAATCCCATTGGAGTCGATTTAGTGAAAAGTAGGCCCCGTATCCAAAATCAACTTTTAGGCCAACTATTCCAAAAATGGAACCTAAGGGCCAAAATCAAGTCTGGAAGACTCGGGACCCGAACCAATGGACCCTCTAGCCTAAACTCGACATTCCAGAGCTAATAGCACTGAGAGAATTTTCATCCAAGGCCGTCTTCTCCAAATGTTGACCAAAGTCAATCCTTCAAGCCCAACTTGCCTAAAAACACAGAAGGAGAGAAAATTCCAAGCTGAAAAATCTCCCGGATCCCGACCAAAGGTCAAACCAGACAAAAGTCCACGCTCCGGAGCTAACAAAATTGTCAGAATTTTATTCCGAGCGTGTTTACAAAGAAAGTTGACCAAAGTCAAGGATTTCCCAAGTTAGAGTTCTAAAACAAGGAAATGGTCATAATAACCTAATGAACGGCTCGGGCACCGAACCGTTAGTCCCAATAAGCCAAAAATGACTTGTAGCCGCTGCAGGTAAGCTCATAATGCAGAAAATGCGAAGAAACATAGAAATGACCTGGATGGTCATTACAACATCCACTACTAAAAGAACTTTCGTGCTCGAAAGTTAAGAAACAGCAAGCACCCAAAAGCTAGGAAAAGAAAAAACATTAGGTCCAAAAGTTGAGCCAGGCCTCTCGGGGAGCCTCCTCAATCAGATAATAGTCAACAGAGTTATAACCAAAGAAAACTTACCAAAACCTCAACTCATTACTAACCAAACCAGGAAAATAACAACTCTAACTTAAAAAGCTAATCGGTCAAAATAACTAAACAGAACCCAAAAGAAAACATTTGAAAAGCACCAACACAACACAAGAACCACGAAAACCAAGGCAATCATCATACATGACCGATAACCGTGCTAACACAAAGCACAAAACCACCTTCCTCCAATATTCTAACCCAAGAGCCCTGGGTCCAAAAACCCTTCCGCCTATTCTGACACATATGCATTCTAACCATATAGTCAGACACAGGTCAAACACTCAAGTTAAACTCGAAAAACATCAACAAACCCATGGGAAGGCTAGGACTCCTACCATACTCTACCTCTACAAAGTAGTCTAAAAACTCAATCTCAACAAAAACCAAACACTAGTCCTACTAACCACAGAAACATACACCTGTCCGAGACATACCCACTATAACCGGAGTAGCCTACCATGGCTGACCGTCGGTCCGTAAATGGACAACTGCGCTAACACAAAGAACCAATACTTATATGAAACTATCATTAGGAACTCCAACTGCAAAGAAAACACCGGTGATTTGGAAAGATGTAACCAGGCACCCAATGCTGAAGGACAACCTTTCAAAAGGAGATTCTGAACCAATTTCTCTGAACCACACAATGTCTGATCCAGCAAAAGTGACTAAGCTAGGTTCGCCTATCTTAACAGACCCCAAGGACACCAGAACCTTGCAAGAAATGTAGTGAGTATGAAACAAAGCCTAAAGTCAGCCTCCAACACCAAAAGCTACAAATTTCACCATGTTCCCCAACCCCCGATATATAAACCAGAACTAAGCATCTGCCCTACTGGGATAGTACGCACTCCACTAGCTCAAAAGTATCTCTCTAGCTAATAAATTTTGAAACAAATTCTGAACCAAACTCTCTGAACCATACAATGTCTAATCCGACAAAAGTGACTAGGCTAGATCTACCTATCCGAACAGACCCCAAGGACACCAGAACCATATAATAAATGTCGTGAGTATGCAATGAAGCCTAAAGTCAGCCTCAAACTCTAAAAGCTAGAAATATTTCCATGTTCCATAGCCCCCGATACATAAACCATAACTAAACATCTGCCCTGCTGGGCCAGTACGCACTCCGCTAGCTTGGAAGTATCTCTGTAGCTAATAATTTTTGGCCTTTCACGGAAAGAGAATGAACTAATACTGGAACCCATAAGTCTCCAACCTTACAGAGCCCATCTCATTCTGGCCGAACCGCTAGAAGGGAACGATCTCCTGAATCGATCTAGTCAAAAGTGTCGCGAATAGAGGAAGTTTTCCATAACCCACCTGAAATAGCCTGCTAACCCGCAAAGTCTGAAACCAAAACCCAAATTCTAATTGATCTCCTCCTTACTCCTCGAGTAGACTCAGATGCCACCTAAGAAAACTGTAGTAACTGGAACCCGAATAGGATCTGAACACGATGCTCAACAATCTGCAACCGCTATTGGGGCATGGGTCAAACCAAAGGACAAAGCTGGAACTTATAGAGGAACAAGTCCTGAGGTAGTCCTTGGAATGCCCACCACCCTTACCCTTAACTGAGGATAACCCAATCTTAAACTATATCTTTAGAAAACACTCCCGTAACCTGAACCTTCATCAACTACAGAAATTGACCCAAAGGAAGAACGTCGGAACCAGCACCTAAACAAAAGCAAAACCACCCAACAACCCAGAAGTACTAGGTTCTAAGATAGCTAAACCAAGCCTAGAATTTCTGTGAAAGCCTACCAACTATAATGACTAGGCCTACCACGCTTTGCAACCCAATATAGTTACTACCCAGAAGCCAACATACTCGATCCACTACTAAAAGAATTATTCTATGGGGTAGCTATAAGCACAAGCACTACAATCTCACCATGCAAGTTTGGACGAGAAGTAAAGGGAGCAGATATATATAAGGACATGCAGATCCCACATCGGACAATACCAAAAGCTCACTAATGATAACATAATCATACCTATAATAGAAGCATCTGTGTGACCCCGTTTGCCATGACTACTCAACCGATACGGCTGGGAACCATCACTAACAACCTGGGAACCATCCGTACTAACTCGTGCACCACCTTTGGCCAGTGATGTTGGAACTCAGAGGGGGTGAAACTCCCTAAATCTCAGACAAGTCCTAGAAAAGTGTCCCCGCTCACCACAAACATAACAACCCTTACATAAAGTGCCCTGATGAGAAAACTCGAGTGAGCCTGACTGGCCACCACAACCTGGATACCCAGAATGCAAACCTCGAGAAGTTCGACCTGAACCATAACTACTCTGCCCACTGTGCCCCGAATAATTGCTCCCTAAAATCTGTAGCACCGTATGAACTGGATGGCAAAATCAGAAATGTTGGGGGTAACCGCTATAAGAGAAACCTCTGCCTTGAAACTGAAAATCACTGAAACTACCCTGATAGTGATGCCTCTTACCACCGCCTCCACCATCCTCATGACATATACCCTCAATAACCCGTGCATAATCAACAACCATAAAAAATGTAGCCCCCGATGCTACTAGCTGCTCTGTGGCCAAAAAAAGTGGTAGATCTAACCCTATGACAAACTGGTGAACCCGCTCGTGCTCTGCAGGAAAAATCATAGTGGAATGCCTAGACAACTCATAGAACTGTGCCTTATAATCAGAAATCGACATAGATCCCTGATCTTACCTGGTGAACTGATCCCTCAAACTCTCCCTCAAGCTACGAGGTACAAACTTCTCCCAAGAAAGCGATGGAGAACTGAGCCCAAGTCATCGAAGGTGACCCGGCTGGTTTGCAAGCAGTATAAGATTGCCACCACTATTTTGCCAAACCATCCCTGTGAAATGCAGTGTAATCAGCTCCATGAGACTCAACTAACCCAAGGTTATGCAACCTCTCTTGGAAACTAATCAAGAACTCGTAAATATCCTCCCTAGGGGCACCAGAAAACCTTAGAGGACCCAACCTGATGAACTTACCAAGCATCTTTTTCTCCTCAATCGACATACAATAGGCTGAGAAACCACTGGAATTGACAACCTCTTAAAATAGGGAGCCACAACGATTGGCTATGCTCATAATCTTGTACTACTATGTGCCACTGTCTGGGATGAAGTTTATATCTCATCTCTGATCTACAAACTATTAGGTGTACTAGGAAGAGTCCCGACCCATGACATACTCTCTAATAAGCTAAGAATCTTTGCTAGAATACCCTAAAAGGCTGGTGAAACTACAAATCCTATTGGAGGCTGGGCTAACCCCACGCCCTCTGACTGAAACTGGACACCCTTAAACCCTAACTATGGTAACCGTGCTCCAGTAGCAGGCATATGAGCCTCGCCCATGCTTGCTCTCGATCTCATCACAACAATCTGAGAAGGAAAGGAACAATTAAAGTTTAGACTTTGATGGATCAAAGAACGCACGACAAGGAATCAACAAGATGGAACTTTCCTATAGATGCTCGATAGTCTCCCGCAAATTGAATACGTACATCATCATACTGATCCGCGAGACTCTACTAGACACCTGCCCTTGTACCAACAACATCGATGAACCTAGAGCTCTGATACCACTCTGTCATGACCCAAAAACCTAAGTCATGATGGCACCTACAATAACCCACTAATAGGAAAGGAAACCCTTAGCCCGGAACTGCAAGTAACGGGCTATCAAAAGAAAGACCCAGTAGTGGAAGAAATAACAATAAACAGTGGAAGATATGATAAACCAATATAAGTAAAAGGAAGGGAAGAAAATAAAATACATAAGAATCCCCCAAGACCTGGTGTCAGTCGGTACAAGTGCTACTGCAACTTAGATGTTCTAGATAGATACAACATAATACGGACAATCTCTGAAATTATAGTAGAAAACAAATCCAAAAGTAGAGGGAGGTGGATCAACTCTGATCGCCAAGAGCTCACCCAATGTCTCCAGTCAGCAAGTCTGCACGAGGACAGCAATCAATGATGATAACTCGTACTAGGATGTGCATCAATAAAAAGATGCAGAAGTGTAGAATGAGTACCAAAACACGCGGTACTCACTAGGCATCGTCGGACGACTGAGCTCAAATAAAATATAAATATACCAAAATATGAATATAACCCAAGGGTAAGAAAGATGAGTCAGAAAGAAATATAATGGTCAAAGCCTAGATAAAAAGGAGAAATACCGCAACATTACAAAATTCATAAGCAATAATCTAGCAATAACCAAATCAAGCTTCTCCAAGTCCAGAAAGGGCACCCCAGTTAGAAAACCAACTATACACGGAGTTCGATAGTAAAGATATGCCAGGAATACCATAATATATGATATGAAATAAAATATGGCCAATGTAGTAATGAATGAAACCCTGAGTCACCTCACGGGCAACCGAAGCTTACCAATTGATATGTACCATAATACTTATAATATCCATACAGGCCACCGAAGCTTATCAATACCATATTTTCCATGTATAATAAAAAAACCCAGAGTATTCTCATTGGCCACTGGAGCTTACCAATAGAAATGAATGCCATAAGTAAAACCCCGTATGTATGCAAAGGAGGCCGCCGGAGCTTATCGACATAATCCCATAAATTAATGGAAAGTAAAGTTCAGAACCACCTCTCAGACAAAGTACATAAAATAGAAGTATTTTTCCATCAAGAAGTCAGTAAAACAGTGATATACAATTTCTCTTTAGTAGCACAAGTTTAGAGTAAAGGAACTCGGTTTCTCTTTTTATTAACCAAAAATAGTGATAAAAGTGTGATGCTCTCCCTAGAGATCCATTTATTTAAAAGGGGAGTATTTTGAGTTTTAAACATTAGCAACCAGCTTAAATCAATAAAATCTTTCCTTAATTTGAAAACCATTTGATAAAAGAAGAGTTCCTTATTAAACCACTGAGCCAAATAAATTCCCATAAATTCGTACCATTCAATTCCTGCCAATTCATACCATAACAAAATCATATGCAGAAAGGGATGAAAATTAATCAGTCCAAATATATGTATGAATACATGTAAATGCACGCAATTATACCAAGATAGGGCATTTCACACTTCATGACAAGATAGTACTAGCTTGAACTCCTGCCAACTTAACACCATGGTTGCAGGCCCACAAATACTCATACCATAGCCAAACATAGGAAAATAACACGATAAGAACAGCCAGAAAGCTAAGTAAGAAACTACTCTACCATGAACTATACCCAACGAGTGCTAAGGCTGCCTATTCTAGTACAAATACTAATAGGCAAACACTACACTAACTACCAACCCCTAAGGGTCCTTCTTAAGGGAAAATCAACTAACCGGAACTAAGCATAAAGCGTACGACAAATAGACACTTAAGCAAAGTACAACCATACTGACCTGGGCTCCCGCCAATCCAGCCTCCATGGCTTTGGGCCCATAAGTATATGATAAATAGAACACTATGCAAGCCATAATAATAATAATAATAATAAAATAATAATAATAATGATAACATCTACTCTATCGCTAACCCTTATCAAACTATAGGCTAAGGCTCCCTATTCTAAGAAACTCAAACACAAGCAGCCTAAACTAAGCTAAGGAATCTGACCCTAATCCCAAGGATATTACACAGCCTAGGCCAAGTCTCACAGGAAAGCTACGGCCAATACTAAGGATTTGCTAGCCAGAATCTACTATAAAGCCCTTAAATCACCTATAAGGATCAATATGCCTACTCAGGACCGTATCCAAACCACAAGATACCACCAACTATTGGCAATTCATTATACTCATACCTCATACGAGCAAAGTCTAGAAAAAGTAAACCATAACCTACCGGAAAGTCGAGCACGCGTACACAATCCACAAAACTGGAGCCTATCTCCACCAAGAAGCATTCGCAAGTAGCCACACTATCATAACAATACTCTACACATCAAAACAAGATTAACAATATCCATATTGATATAATTATAGCCGAATCAAAATTTGGGCCAAAAGCGAGCCCGTGGGCCCTGTGACCCAAAATTGGAAATGAAAATTTTCATGACATTCCCATCCTTTCCAGGAGCACATGCTCAAAAATTGAGCATGATTCATGAAGGATAAAGGGTCAACAACCCCTATGAAGCCAAGGGAATTAAAAAGGAAATTTAGCGGAATTAAAGAGGAAACTTACCAATTTACAATAAGGGAATGATCATGGACAAGAAATATATCACCCCAGTACCCTAGGATTATTCCATACAGAATATTGAGATTAGAGCTCTTCAACCATAGAGGAAATATGGATGGAAACGAAGAATAAATGAAGTAGGAGAAATATTTATACTACCAGGGATTTCTTCATTGCAATCTCGAGAAAAAGCCTTGAGATCGTGCTGACCAAGCTGGCTAACTCATCACTATCGCAATGGTTAGCCTTGAGATCATGATTTCCAAGGGAGCAGGGTCTTTATTGCTATCGTGAGAAAACCCTTTCAGATTGCGATGAACAAAGGTGCTCTTCATCTCTATTATGAGAAAACCCCTCAAGATCGTGATGAACAAAAACTTAGACCTTCGAGATCGCGAAGGTCTTGCTTTGAGATCGCGATGAACAAATTTTTTCCATACCAACAATTGAAAACCAGCAGTTTCTCAAGGCTAAAATTTCACTGGATGGACTGTCGGGATACATCTGGGGTCCTGTGAACGCAAATAAACTATGCTACTCGATTGAAAGAGGCATTCTGGATCCAACATAATTGATGAAAATCTTATCATAGGTCGATTTAATTAAAAGTGGGACCTACGCCCAAAATTAACCTTTAGGCCAACTATTCTAAAAATGGAACCTAAGGGAAGAAATCAAGTCCAAAAGCCCTGGAACCCAAACCAATGGTACCTCTAGCCTAAACTCAACATTTAGAGCTAACAACGGTTACGAAATTTTCATCTGAGGCTGTCGTCTCTGAATGTTGACCAAAGTCAACCCTTCAAGCCTATTAGCCTGAAAACATAAAACGAGATAAAATTCTAAGCTAAAAAGCTCCCAGATCCTGACCAAAGGTCAACCCAGACCAAAGTCTATGCTCCGGAGCTAATAAAACTGTCGGTATTCGATTCTAAGCTTGTTTACTAAGAAAGTTGACTGAAGTCAAGGACTTTCCAAGTTAGAGTACTAATATAGGAAAAAATGGTCGTAACGATCTAACAAACAGCCTGGGCACAAAACTATCAGTACCAGCAAGTCATAAATGACCTGTAGTCGCTGCAAGAAAGCTTGAAACACAGAAAACGCAAGGAAATAGAGAAATGACCTGGAGGGTCATTAAAGTTAGACTCAAAATAAGATGGTATTGGTAGAAAATTTTCTTGAATTAGTTTCAATTGTTGGGGCTTGCCTTTTGAAGTTTAAAATCACCATAAATAAACATGTAAGAGTAGTATGTAGGTGGTGTATGCTCGATCTATGGGGAAATTTGGTAAAATGAAATACATCTTTCAAAAATTGCCATTTTTAGAAAATAGTTGGCTGGGGACCAAGGCTTCATTGCAATGGAAGTTGTTTCATTGCGGTGGACCATCAAAGTGGATCAGTCTCATCATGATGACTCATCACGATAAGGCAACGTTCATCACAGCGAAGGTCCAAAATACTAGGGAGGAAATTTTCCAACATGTTTTTTTGACCGCCTAGCTTCTTTAATGATTACTTGCTATGTAATTGTCAACATATTGAGTAACACCATTAATATCCTCTTGCATAGACAAACATGGACAATGGAGAAAAAGTTCAATATGAGCAATTTGCTAATCAGGCAAGTTGACAGTGATACCTAGATCAAAGGGCTAGGGGATTCATCTGGGAGAGGAGCCTTCTAGGTTTTGGTCTAGGGAGGGATCCTGGCAGACTGGAGATCGATAAGAGAGCATCGAAGTTCTACTGCCGACTAGAAGAAGTCAGATGGGTACCTTTTGTGCAGATACCTGAGGAAGTGAATGAGAATTAGGTCCTAGAGTTCTCTGATCATATACCCACGGTTAACTGGGAGTTCCCAAATCCTATAGTCTATATTCAGGGCGAGCATATTGGGATTTCTTCTATGAAAATTAATATAGCTCTGGGGATGCCCGATCACGATAAGACTGAATACTTGGCATGAAGGGATTCTAGAGATAGGCAATGGATAAGGGCACTGGTGGAGGAGGATTACAGGGATTCGATCCCTTCAGTCGGGCATCAAAAAGGGATCACTAGTCTCACTATACCCCAGATGCACAAAGGTGGTTACAGCTGGTGGCTAGGAGGGTCTGTCTTTCTAGCAACACCTTCGACTTGAGGGTCTAGAGGGCATACTGGTGAATGCAGGGGCATGGATCATAGAGGAGTGGAGATATTATATGTTATTGCATACCAAGGACCTTCATTTTCCTTTACTTATCTCTACTTTGTACAGGCAGGAAAATGTGACCGTGGAGCTCACTAACTGCATCACCCTCATTGATAAGACCTTTGACCTTGTAAAGGTGAAAGGTACTTCCATCCGTGGACAGAAAAATAGGAAGATGGAGTCAGAGAAAGGGAGCAGTAGTGTAATGACCCTTCCGGTCATTTCCACGTTTAAGTTTGAAGTCAAGCAAATCGACAAAAGATATCGTAAGACCTTTAACAATTTTCTGAACTTTGGGTCAAATGTATCGGGGCTTTTCTCCCAATATATAAAGAGTTAGAAGTCCCCCGAAATACCAAATCGAAGGTCTACGAGTCTAGTTTCCAACGCACAAAACCTCACGTCCAACTGATCTCGGAGTAAAAAGTTATGACTGTTTTACCACGGACTGTCTGGCAGAAAATGGGGTTGCGAACCGGGTCGCGAATCGGGTCGGGTTAAACTCGATTTAAGCCTCGATTTCACGTTTTAAAATGCCATTTCAGTTCCGAAACAGTTATAAAATATAAGGGAGGATCCCGAGAGAATTCTTGAATATCAAAATCGTGCGTAGGCGAATTACGAGCCTAAACTTAAGAACTTTATTAGCATCGTGCGTGTATTTGAAATATTATTTAAAAGTGGAATTTGGTAAAAATAATATTATTATTTGCCTTTTCAAAATATTTTAAAGGTTTATGAAAAATATGTTTGATACGATATAAGTGTATACGTATTTATTTTATAAGGTTTTTATACTCCGTAATATTTTAACGGAGATAGTAAATTTAGTTATGTTAAAATTTATTATTATAATATAGTAGGTTTTATTGGAAATAATTTTCTATCAATTATGGTATATTTAAAATATTATATTTATTATACCATGAATTTACGCAATACCCGAATATATATTTAACGGGTCGGGTTGGTTGCCACCTCCACTTCCACGTGGAAGTGGAGGGCTAACACAATACATAGTAAGTTGAAAGGTGGCAGCACTTAAATCATTTCATAAGTGCTAATTTCTAATTTATTATATAGTAATTAATTTATTTACCTACTGCATGTGTTATATATATACCTATATGTAAAAGTAGTCCACCTTCACTATGTTGGATTTATATAGAATATTAGAGGGGTTTGGTAGAGAAATTATATTTTGAGGTTATGTTTAATTTCGGAAGGAAAATCAATTATCGACGTCAAGTTATTCCGTCCCAAATCCGAATCCGATTCTGATTTAGTTTTGGATTTTCCTGGAGTGGTTCGAGCTTGGACATCGTTGTTCCAGCAGCTTGTCATCGGACGACAGGTAGGTTACGGTTTAATTTCCCTAGACTCCGCATATATAGAATAAAATTGTATTAATGGGCATCCTTGGGTTGGTTTATTAGGTTGGTACCACAGACCTTGACCGCTTTATTCATGTCCGCTATTTTTATTCCTCCGTTGTTTGTAGTATTTGGTCGATATATTTTTATTTACCCTTGTGGTCCTGTGAGGCCTTGTTGCTCTGGAACATAGAAGGTGGGATTTTGGGAATGTCCGCGAGTCCCGGACATAGAATTATCCTTCTAGGCTGGTTATGCTTGCTGAGTAGCTGTGGGCCTGTGCAGGGTCGATAGGCTGATTGTGAGCTGCGGGGCAGCTATTGTGTGTGATCATATCATTTCCATGCATATAAAGAGGTTTTATCCATGTTTTACTGTGGTTTCGGGCCTACTGGCACTGTTTTCTAAACCTTGCATGGCCCGGGGG
>QJPP01006001.1:0-25456 GCA_003996215.1 Jaltomata sinuosa | reverse complement strand
TTCTCCCAATTTAGTAGTAGGTTGCACTCCTCACATCTTTTCAGCGCACAGTTTAGATGAGCCAAACAATCGTCAAAAGAGTCACCAACTATAAAAAAAATCATCCATGAATACCTCAATAGTGTCCTCTACCATATCTGAGAAAATTGACATCATACATCGCTGAAATATCACGGGTGCATTGCATAACCCAAAGGGCATCCTCTTGAATGCAAATGTCCCATATGGACAGGTGAAAGTGATCTTCTCTTGGTCTTCAGGCGCAATAGAAATCTGATTGTATCCTGAATATCCATCAAGAAAATAGTACCATCCTCTACCAGCAAGGCGGTTGTTTTATCCCTTTTCGAAATTTTTATTATTTAAAATAAGGAAATAAAAAATAGTTTTTGACTTTTAAAATTATTTCAAAACTTAAAGGAAATTTTAAAACAATTCTAACACAATTCTAAAATAAACAGAGTCGCCACTTAATTTTAATAAAAAAATTAAGAAAAAACTTAAAAGAATTTCAAAGACTTAAAAACAAAAATAAATCTTTAAAATTAGAGAAAATGGGCAAGGGTTCAAGTAACATCTTAAGAAGATTTTTACGGCACTTAAGAACGTCTGTTTAGAAAATGATTGACCAAAGAACAATTTTGACTAACTTAAAATGAACTTAAATTTTGCAAGAGTTAAAATAAAATATTTGGGATTTAAGAGGAAAGAAATGATTTGAGCAAAAATGCTATCAATTAATTCAAAACAAAAATGATTTAATTCCATTAAGAAAATTCATTCTTTAAAAATATTCAGATTTTGAGAAATTCTATTTAAAAGCAAGAGCAAAGGTTATTCAAAAAGTCTCTTATGAGCCAAGGATTTCTAAAAGAGCATAATTCAATCAATTTAAAGAAACTTTATTCCAAAATAATTTTTTATAGATTTTGAACAAGTCTTAAAAATGATAAATTTGTAGGAGAACAAGTGATTTTGAATAAAAGAGTTTGAAAATGGTGATTTTATTCTACAAAATTTAAAGGAATAAAAGCTTAGAAGAAAACATTAATCTTGAATAAACGAGGAAATTTTCTTAACTAATTTCGTAAAAAAGGCTACTTTTGAAGAAAACCAGTTTTAAGACGATTCTCTCATGTCCAAGGAAAAACCCATTTTTTATTCTTTAAAGGAAATTGACAAACGATATTTTTATTTCTATTTTTCAACAAGGTAATTTAATAAAGAAGTCTAAATAAAGGAGATACGTAAACGTAAGGATAAAATTAAAACAACAATTCTTGGAAATTTATTTAGGTTAATTAAAATTAAATTAGAATTAAAACTAATACAAATAATTCAAACTAAATTAAATACACATAAATAAGAGAGAGTAGAGAAATTGGGCTTCCAGACCTATTGTCAAATCAGTCCAGACTTGGACTTAAAATTCAATGGACTTGGTCCATTTTCTGGCTTGTATATCAGCTGTATACACCTTCATATATCAGCTGTATAATTCACGTTTTCCGCTCCCAAAACCTGTATATCATCTTCCCTTTCCAGTTTCCTCCTTCTTGGCCTCTGTATACTAGCTCCCTTGTCTTATATACTACCATATATCATCTATATACTGGTGTATATGAGTGTATATCAGCCTGTTTCTTTGCATATTAATCCATCCTTTGGACTTGGCATGGGTTTTGACTCGAGATTGAGCTTTGCCCATCAGAAATGCAGCTGTGGGAGTCCATTGGACTTAATGAAGTGTGTTCATGCAACACAAATGATAAGGATTAATTTTCTAATCGAAAATTCTGGATGGTCAAACAAGAGGACGACTCAAACATATTCATATCGATGGCAATTAAATAAAAAATAGGCACAAGTTTGATCTTTAATGGACAAAGATGCTAAACATAAACTGATCATTTTGATGCATAATGTTTTGTCGAGAACTTTAGGCAAACACGACCAGGAGGGCACAAATCAGTTTATCTCATGAATATCTGATCAAGAGCCTCTAATAGCAACATGGACATTAATTAACAATTTTCAAAGAATAAACAAGAGAGATGGACGTTACTGGACTTACTATGCTCTTGTTTTACTTAAAACAGAACCAAAGGATGACTCTTTATTGCAATTTTAAATTAACAATCTGCCACAAGTCACACTTAAAAGGGAATCCTTTGCTACCATATCCAAACACAATGCAAACTTATTTCACCGCAAACAATCAAGATTCAATTAGTTGCCTTCAAGGATTCTAGTGCTTTAATTGTAGATTAGAGAAGAGAGTAAGATTAGACTATCATTCAGACTACCTCTAAGTACTCAACAAATTAGGAAAATCAAGTTGGATATTATGGTTTCATATACAGGGCAGTGGAATTAAGCTTAAATGGCAAATCTTTCATTTGAGTAAAAGAGACAGAAGGGATAGGAAATCTTGCAGCAGAATTAAAAAAAAATCATGGTTTTGGTCATGTCCTTAAGGTCTTCTTGAGAAAAACTAATGAATGATATCAAGACCTTGGTTCTTTGGATTTCACATGACATCTTAAGCCATGGAAGTGTTAGAACATAGATCGAACAGTTTCATCCACTGTTTGGATGATTGTTTTCTCCATTGAATCTTTCATAAAACAAAAGACAAACAAGAAACATACAATGAGCCGACAAAAGCTACAATCATGAATTAATCGTAGAACTGATACTTAGCTATTACGTCAAGAATCATTCTTAAACAAGCTTCACTGGAGACTCCTACTACCTCATACAAGAAGTGAACATTCTAGCTACTCATTCATAAGTGAACGACCAGGGGGAATAATTGAGGAACTTCAGGTCTTTGGGAACTTGGGGGAGAAGCCAAACTTGTAAGTTCAAAGCCTCTCCCAAAGCTCAACCATTTCCCAAAGTTCATCCCATTTTCCTTGATCAAACAAATCAGCAACAACCAACCAAACTGCTAAATGAACTTTAATACGATCATATTAATCACAACAAACCAGCACACAAATAAGGCTGAAAAAAACAGTAAAGTAAAGAGGTGATTTTACCTTTCTTAGGGCAACAACTGGGAGCAAAATGAGTTGAGTTTTTCCGATGATTATTCTGACGGGACTCAAACTTCCTTTTTCAAAACGTAATGGATAGACCCAGAAAATTTCCAAAGAAACAATAGTATTTCTTGCTCCCTTTTAGCTTGAATTCTTAGGTTTCCCCAAAACTCAGAGAAAAGGACTCTCCAAGATTTTTGCTACCCAAAAACCCACCCCTCAATAGTGGAGAGTGAAGATATTATATGAGGGGGGAAATTGGGGTTGCAACAGGTGAAATTAAGGGGAAAAACGAGTGGAAATTTAGGATAAGGGTTAGGGATTTTTGAAATCCAAAATCAAAAACTCTCCTGATTGAGACACGTTGGTACTGGTGGTACGAAATCGATCCTACACCAATGATATGAAGGATAATCCATCACGTTTCTAGAGGTGAGAGACATTGAGACGCCACTAGGAGCTTCTGGGTTCTTCTAAAACCTGGACAGCTCACCATTTTCGTACAACAAACGAAGATGAGGATGAGTAGATGGAGGGGTAACGATTTCTGGGGTTTGGGCATCATTTTGGTGGATTTGAGGTAGTCGTTTGGCTGGGTTTAACGGAGGAATTGTACTGGGTTATTTTTGTTGTCATCTGTTTGAGAGAGTCGAAGAGAGAAGGAGGGGATAAGGGGTCGTTTGGTGTGTTGGAATGAAAAAGAGAAACAAGTGGAGATAAGTAGTGTATGGAATTTGTGCCGGGTCGGATGAACTGTGGTGGGCTAGGCGAATTAGAAGGGAATAAGGGGTGGGCTTAGGCGGGTCAGGTGGGTTTGTTGGCCCAAATGGAGGCTGATGAAGGGCCATTTAAATAATGGCTACATTTTTCAAATGTGGCCATTTCAATCTTTAGGAGATAGCCAAATTGAGATTAGATTGATGAAATTCGGCTAGGATTTAAATAGTTTTAAGAAATTAGGCTAGAATAGGAATAAAGACGAACTAATTACAATTAATCACTTGAGCTTTTCTTTATGTTTAAACAATTTGAAATAGTTAACTTACATAATTACCTCATTTAACAAATTATAAAATTAATTATTCAATTAATCTCTCATTTTGAATTAATTTGGAGGAAATTAAGCACATTTTGATTTTAAGAAGAATTTCTTATGAAATTAAACTTTAGAATAGTTTCTTAAGTAAACTCATATAAATTCCACATAATTAAATATGAAAAATATAAATTCTTTACTCAAAACCGCTGATTTAGAAAATATTTCATCCTTTTTATAAAATAATTATTTCAAAAATTATTTAAAATTCAGAAAAGGCCCAAGATTAATTGGTAATGCGGAGGGTAAAAATTGGGTGTCAACAACTGCCCCTCCCTTTGGGTAGGGTGAGTGCAACGAACCCTGGGCAAAGGAAATTGACAATCCCAATTTTATCCGACCACTAGTTCATCTCTTGGAAGCGATTATTTTTAGCATGAATTTTCAAGGAATTATGGTCGAACCCCAGTATCGGGTTTCCTACATATCTCAGGTTACATGAAAATTGAGGCCACTTGTAGTTCAAGACATTTGATTTTATGCATGATTTTCAAGGAATTCCAAACTATCCCGGTTTCAGAGTATGGAGAGACTCGATAGTTGGGGAGTAAGAGGATTGGAGGGAGTTTGGAATGCAGCCGAGTTTTCAATATAGAGCCCGCCTACATATCCCAGGACTTAGAAATCAGGCTGCTTGTAGTTTGACTCAATCGGTGAAAAAGGTAATCTTTATGCTAAGACAACCTTTGGCTCGGGATGAGTGACCAATGAATTGAATTATGGAAAAGAGGCTGATAGCCTCTCAACCATGAATGTGTTGCACGTTACACCCATATGCAAGATTTTACCTGGACATAATTTCCAAAGCTCGAGGTCTATTGCCATCCGAATTTGAATAGAGGGAATATTTCTTCCAGCGTGAGTTCAGAAAATACCCTGGATGCAAAACTAAGACCTAATGATAGGAAATACCCACATGCCTTCTGATAGGGGTGTGGTTTGATTGAAGCGGAAGTTGATTCTCAACTCGCTCCCAAAGAGTTTGATATTCCTCTTTGGACTATGTCCTAGTTTGCTGCTAAGAAAAAGTTCTACGTTGTGATACATCTTTTTTTGGTGTAGTCCGCACCTGTAGTTTTGTTTTGAAAATTTCATCCTTCTTGGATGCTCTCGACAACATCTCAAAAATAAATTGTTAGTGGTAAAGTAATTCTATTTGGAGAGATAGTTCCTTTGACATACCTCATCCTTGAGTTATGTTCGAATCCCGTGTGGTGACGTCGTTTAACATATCTCATACCTGCTATTCTAATTTGAGATTTTCATCCTCTTGGATGTTCTCGGTAATGTTTCAAAATAAAATTGTTAGTAGTAAAGTAGCTCAACAAGGAGGGATAGCTTTGTACCTCACTTTTTGCGCCTGTTGTTTCTTCAAGAAGATGTCGTCCTTTCCTGTCTCTACCTTAGAAAATAGCAACTTCCATGACATATACAATGATAGACTTCGTAGCCATCAGATAAGATTGCCTTTGTGGCAATCATTGAATATGACGACCTTCGTAGTCGTTTGACGCGATGGTCCTCGTAACCATTTATGGAGTTCTCTTAAACGTGATAGCCTTCGTGGCTATTGATAGTAGTCTTTGCATATGACTTTGGGGTAAATCTTGTGCATCATTCGTATCGACGCGACTAACATATATTCCCTGAATTGTTAGGCTTTGGGTAATTTAGCACATCATCCGACTTTGGATAGAGGGGGCTTACATATGCCTTTAATATGTCAACTTCGAGTAATCTTGCACATCATCCGACTTTGGATATAGGTGGCTTATAGATGTCCTTCGAATTGCCAATTTTTTGGGTAATCCTGCACTTTTATCCGATCTTGGATGTAACGTGACTTACAGATTTCCCTTGAATTGTTAGCCTTTGGGTAGTCCTGCACAATATCAATGTGGATATGTCATGACTTATAGATAAACCTGGGACTATCAATTTTTAGTAGTCTTGAACTTTATCCAATTTCAGATATTATTGTGACTTGCGCATTACCCTTGAACTATCAATTCTTTGAGTGATATTGCACACTATTCGGTTTCAGATATCGCAGTGTCTTACAGATGACTCTTAGTTTGTCAAGTTTTGGGCATCTTGCACACTATCTGGTTTCAAACATTGCTGTGGCTTATAGACGGCCTTTGGCCTCCCAATTTTAGGAGATCTAATTCATCGTCCAATTTGGATGGTGTCTTACATACATCCTTCAGACTATATGCTTTTGACCTCGGTGGCAAGCGTTTTTTGATCATCAAGGGTGACAAGGCCTTTTTCACACAATCAAAGATAGTTGCATCTTTCGGCGATCGATGCTTTTGAATGTATAAACATCTTTCAGTGTGAGACTTCGTTATCTCAAATAAATAAAGGTGCATAAATATCCTCGACGTCAGACTCCGCTGTTTTGCATGATATCAGATATAAATATAATCAATTCCAGACTCTGTCGTCTTGGCATAATAAGAAAGGCATAATAAGAAAGCAAACATATCCTCAACGTCAGACTCCACCGTCTTACGCGATATTGGATATAAATATGCTGGATTCCAGACTTGGCATAATAATAATAATAATAATATCTTCAATGTTAGACTCCGCCATCTCACACGATATTGGATATAAATACACTAGCCTCGGCATATAATAAGGAAGCAAATACATCCTCAATGTTAGACTCCACCGTCTCACGCGATATTGGATATAAATATGCTGAATGCCAGATTTGGCATAATAATAATAAAGAAAAGATATCCTCAATGTTAGACTCCACCGTCTTACACGATATTGGATATAAATATGCTGAATGCCAGACTTGGAATAATAATGATGAAGCAAATATACTCTCCATGTCAGACTCCATTGTCTCACGCGATGTTGGATATAAATATGCTTTTGGGTCAATCATGTGCAGCAAGTGCGACTTAAGGATGCCTCTGAATGTCATCTTCTTTGAAATCGGCCGGTAGAGAGACGTAATATTCGCAGCGGATGTGTGTTTGTGGTATTTAATGATGATGGTCCTTACGACATGATCCTCTTGACATGGTTCTCTCAACATGGTCCTCTTTGACATGGTCCTCTCTACATGGTCCTCTTGACATGGTCCTCTTGACATGAAAATATGATAATGATGTGGAGATCGTGCAATGATATGCATAGAAGCTGCAAAAAATATCACCTTTGGTCTTTATTTTGTCATGTCGACTTCTTTGTGGGTACCTGTGCTCAAGGCAAACGATTAGTAGACACAGTGTCACGCTTACTAGTAGCCAAAGTCAAATTTAAAACTCAAAAGACGATATTTATGAAACAAATCAGAACCACTTTCATTTCAAAATATAAGTGAAATGGTCGTGCCCATTTCTGGGGACAACAACGAGTACCATTTTCGAACATTGTCTGTTCGTGGTGATTTCTGACTTGCCAGGGATCGGTGGAGAACGTCGTTGATCTCTCATTTGGTGTCCTAATTTTGAGGTTTACCAAAATTTCTTGATCTTCTTGGGGACTTTGAGGATGCTGTCAATCTCTCTTTATCTAGTAGTTCCTGTGAACTATAAGAAATTTGTTCGTTCCAGGAGTTTTTGCCTCTTTCGGCTTCTTCCCATTGTTCTAGCTTTTCTCACTAAATTTTTTTTAGCATCTGGTATCGTTGTGTTTCTTTGAATGCGTTGGACAACGAGGGACTTTCACTGATCTATACTTTTAGGACAACCTGCATCCACAGAAAAATTGTTAGTTTTTGGTGAAACTGATCTGTTGACTTCCTTCGATCTCCTGCTCCTTGATTTTTCTCTTCTGTATGCTTTACACTCTCGAGTTATGGTAGACATAAGACAAAATCAAATTATAAAGGAGTAAAACTAATCTTTTGTAAAGATTTTTCAAACAAGTTCTTTGGAAAACAAAGATTTGAAAAAAGGATAGTTTGGAAAGGTCTCTGCCCGTCATGTCATATGCTAGTTTAACGATTGTCCTTTACTCGAGGCTTTGACATTTCTGACATACTGCTGGCGGACTCTGGAGATCCTTTGTTGTCCTAGCTAGGGAGTTCGTAAATGTTTTTTCGAGAAATATGTCACAACTGGGGATCCATCCACATCGGACTGGAGATTTTAAAGTAGACTCTGATCTCTTGGTGCTGGGGAACTTTTCGGAGTTTAATTATGAACTCTTGAATGAAGCTTGGTGGAAAGTTTGAGGTCTTCCTCAAAATTTCTGCCCCAGTTAAAGGTTTTGCGATGAATCTCACTCCATTAGCAAGAGACTTGACACTCTATGGGGATTATGAGATTATTTCTTGAGATTCACTTCAGTTGATCTTCAGCATATTCAACATTCTGTCTTGCTGGAGAATGATCTTCGCCTTCTGAATTTTCAAGATTCCTTTCTCAAAAATTCTTCCCCAGTTTCTATTTCCTCGGTGATATGATCGAGCCTTTGTGGCACCTACGTATCCCGTTGAGGCAGGAATCAGGTCAAACATAGTTCCCACACTTGTAGTGGGAGAATGTTGGAGATAAAAAAAGGGGTGACCGAAGCCGACAAAGGCCACCTACGTATCTCATTCTTGAGAATTCAGGTCGAACGTAGTTCAAGATAGAAAGGGGAAAGATAGATTTTCCTAAGGGGTTGACCGAAGCCGACACAGGCCACCTACGTATCTCATTCTTGAGAATTCAGGTCAGACGTAGTTCGTACAAAGAGGATAGGGATGTTTTAAGCTATTACAAAGCATAAAAATGATTATAATCAGAAAATGCGATTACAGGGAAAAAAAGAAAGAAAAACTATCCTCAAGAATAGTATCTCTTCACAACATCTGAATTGATCAGTTTGGGCCACACTTGACCGTCCATCTCGGACAGGATCAAAGCTCCTCCAGATAGCACTTTTTGGACAATGTACAGTCTTTTCCAACTTGGTGCAAACATTCCTTTGTTTCGTGGGAGGGAAGGATCAACTGTCCCTTCCCTGAATTTAATTTTGGATTGACCAACAAATTTTTAGAGATGATGTCTATGCTCATTCTCGTCCCATTATTGTAGGACCAATCAAAGATGTCGATGTACGGCTTGAGCAGACTGATAAGTTCTTTCTTTTGCACTCTCAAACTCTCTAGTATGCCAGTCCTTGTTAGTCTTGGTAACCCTATCAATTATCTCAAAAGCTTTGACATAAGTATTCTCCATGAATGCTCCCCCAGTTACTGTATCAGCTACTGCTTTGGTCTTGGCGTTCAGTGCTCTATAGAAGATCTCCATCAGATGATCCAAAGGGATTCTGTGTTTCGGGACCTGTTTCAGCTTCTTATTGAACCTCAACCATGTTTCATATAGTGCCTCTGCAGGTAGCTTCTTGAAATTGTAGACCTCTTGCTTTAGCTGCAACATCCTAGATAGAGGAAATAACCTCTCCAAAAATGGAGTCTTTAACTCCAGCCATATTTATATAGAATTATCAGGCAATTCTGTAAGCCACAAAGTTACCTCTCCAGTCAAAGAGAGTGGAAATAGCCTCAATCTAATAGAATCTTGCTCCACTCCTGGTAAATTATAAGCTGTGAAAATCCCCACAAAATTCATCACATATAGATTTGCATCCTCAACAGGCTTTCCAGTAAATAGTCCTTTCAGGTTCAACAACTGGATCGTGGTGCTGCTAATGTCAAACTTTGTACCTTCAGGTAGTGGTGGCAATACTATGGGTCCAGTAGTCCCTATGTCATCAATATCATCTTCATCAAGAATGTGACGAGGGACATGCCTTGGCTGCTACATGTGTCGGCCTCTATTCCCTCTTGGTTCGACTGGATCATGAGGCATATTGCATTAGGGGTTGCCTCATCTCTCGCAGCTTGAGCATTTAGTGGGCTTGACGAGCAACTTGTTGTAGTTCTTTCCTTGCTTGCTCATCTACCGCATTTTGAGCTGCAAGGTCTATGGCAATTTAGTCATCTTCTTCTGATCTTCTTCGGCCAACATCCGAGCTGTGGCCTCTTTCGGTGTCTCATAAACTCCCTTTTTAACCATGTTTATCAGAGTTTGTTGGAGTTCTGGGTCGAATGGAATCAGGGGATTGACTTGACTCCTTATACTGGGCATGCACAAGAGTGCAACCTGTGGGAAAAAAACAAAAACAACAGAAAAAGTAAAATCAGGAAATAAGGACTAACAGTGAAATAAACACAATCTCTCTTAATCAAAAATCGTATTTCTCGGCAACGGCACCAAAATTTGATATGCCTAAATTACACCTTCTTTTAAAAGCATAAAGCGGTCGCTGTTCAAATATAGAACTTAACCAAGGTTAGGATCGATCCCACAGGGAATATAGTAGGATCTTGTTCAACTGTGTGTATTCACACTCTTAGTTATTTATTTCCCTACAAGGGGGGTATATAATAACAAGTAGTAATCGTAATTCAAATTCAAACAAGTAACAAAGTAACAACTTTAAGTGTTGTAATCAATTAGAGGAGTGAGTAGGGCAGTGTTCCCCATGAGATCATAACTTAGTAAGTGTTGTACTAGTAATCTATTCTGGTGCTTAGCATGCAAGATCGATAAGTTAGATTCACCTAAATAGTTGGTCCCCTAGATAGATGAATTTCACCATGCACCTTGGTCCGGCTACTGGTGTGTGCTTTACTAACCCTTACCCTTGATCCCAAATTAGCTATTTCTGGATAAGGTCAAGCTATTAGATGAGGGTTGATAGCCTCAAATCTCCGTTGTAACCAACCCTTTTCCCATTCGTTACCTCCTTGGTCAAGCAAGTAAGAATAAGGCAAGTTCTAATGTTTGGAACCGTTAAAAAGCAATCAAAGTGAAGGGAAGAACAATACATGCATAAACACTGTCCTAGAATTGCTAAGTAGTTTGCCTACTTCGTTAATCCTTCATGGTTCCCACAACCTAGATGTGGATTTAGCTACTCATGGTTGTAAGAAGATAACCAGATTTAGATAAATAGATCATAATTATAACTTACAAAAGAAAGTAAAGAAAACTGAAAATCATGAAACCTCAAAAACACTTCAATAAATCAAGAACAATCTTTGAATTCTCAAAAGTGTGTTCTGATGTCTCCCAAAACTTAAATACCTTGTAACAATATGTAACAGGTGCGTAACATAAAAAATTAAACCCAAGGAAAGGTATTTATAGACAAAACAGACCAAATCCTAACTAATCTAGGAAAGCTGGATGCGGCAGTTTCGACGGGCAAGCCCCACAGGCCGTCGTGGGTGCCACAAGCATCGTCTCTGGCTCATTTCGATGGGCTCTGTGACATCCAATTGTGACTCTCATGGGCGTCGTGGTAGCTCGTCAGTCTTGACTCTGTAGGCTCAGCTCCACTGGTCCATTCCCACGGGTAAGTATGATGTCCCGTGGCTGGACCGATGCCCATTGTGGCTGGACGTGGGAGAGGGTTTTGCCTCTATATTTTTCTAGTCCATTTTGACGCCCTTTTCCACGGGCCATGGTAGATCCCATGCCCATGAGGCATGTCTTCTTACCCAGAAAACTGTAACTTTTGGTCTTTTTACCTTTTCAATACTTTTCCTGCACATGTAACAAACGAACATCATATCTAACAAAAGCATACTTAAGAACTCTCAAAATCCTTAGTTTTAAGCGTCAAAAGTGCGTGAAATCCTGGCACATCAGGAGCTCCTTATCAGGGATGACGCAACTAAACATGACCTTTATGGTCTTCCACATTTGTGGGAGCATGCAGTCCTAGGAGCATCTCTTTATCTTCTCCTTATCGAGCTCCCTAGGAAGCGCTACATAGTCCTGGGCAGAGGGAAGGAGGGCTGCAGCTCTGGCAGTGGTGCTCTTCATAAACCTCCTGACCGTGGCTAAGTCATGCTCCAAGCGGTTGCTAGTGATCGATGGCTGGGACTGGTAGGAAGGGGCAAGATCGTCATCATCATCAATTCCCTCTATAGCTCGGCTTCTCTCGGCCTCAACCACCTTCATATTCTTTCCCTTAGAAGTGATCACCTTCACCCGAAGGGAGTGAAATGGGGCATCCATCTCCACCTCCCTGTTGGTATCATGCTTGGGGACCCCAACTCACCTGCATAGTGCAGACTCCAGACCGGGAAGAAAGAGGCCCTTCTTGGTGTCCCGGTGGAAGTCCTTCCACTCCGACACTATATGTGCCCCTATATTTAGTTGAATACCTTATATGGCACAGGCCACCACCAAGGCCCGAGGGTAATCACATCAGTAAGGTTGCCCGTTGGACGGATCCTTCGGGACACCAAGTTCAGCCACCTCCTAGCATCGACTGTGAAGTAAGTACTCATGACTCCTTCGGTGCTGGGCCAGTAGACCTGGTCCCTGAACTCCTCCTCAATCAACATGTCCCTCAGCCATTTCATATCTATCTCTTAGAGCTTGGTATCATATGCAACATTAGAAATATGAGGCACTCCTAGTACCTCGTTGATGGTCCGGATATCCACAGGGACATCCACTTCTTGGATGCGGATAGTGGGGTTAGGGTCATCCTAATGCACAATAGGGAGTATGGCATAGAACTCCCTCACCCAGCCTGAGCGCCCGGAAGGGAGAGCCTCCACCAATGGACCCCAGCTGAAGTCCCGGAGATGATTGTAAAAATCCCCTGCCTTCTCTTCCATGATGCTCATGATAAAGGCCCTCTCATAGCAAAGACAAGTTCTTCGATAGTACCAGAATCTCTCCCGACTAGCATCATTGGGGAACCTCTCGTAAGGTGGAATATG
Organism: Jaltomata sinuosa; assembly: GCA_003996215.1. Taxonomy (NCBI): domain Eukaryota; kingdom Viridiplantae; phylum Streptophyta; class Magnoliopsida; order Solanales; family Solanaceae; genus Jaltomata; species Jaltomata sinuosa. Next base: position 12,555 of record QJPP01006001.1, on the reverse strand, counting down.
CTCTTGACCAGCAACCATTGAGTGTTAAGTCTGTAAGATTAACAAATGGTTGGATTAGAACTCATAAGATGCAAGAAAAACCAATATTCGAACAAAATCAAATCCTTGGCCCTGTCTTGGAGGCTACTGCCTGCAGCCTCCCGCTATAGCAGGAATTTCTTCACTATGGCGGCATCGCTATAGTAGCCTTGTTCCGCTATAGCGGCCTTCATCGTTCAAGATTTTCAAGAGGTCTAACAATGGCCCCTATTGATCCAAAATTTTATTTTTAACAATCTAAGTTCAGATCAGTGTTCCCAAAGTACCCTACTACTATTTCATGTAAAACATTGGGCATTATAACTCCTACAAATCGCCCAAATTGATATTTTTCAAACAACAATGACTCTTTACATTTCCTACTATTTTGAACCCATTTTTTATCATGAACCCCAAAATTCTTACGCCCAGAATGCTGTAGGAGCATTGTAAACGTAAGGGAAGCATCCATATTTTGAGGATTCCACCAAATCAATGCTAAAAATTCAAAATTCAAAAATCAACCCAATATTTTTTCTATTCACCAAGTCAAGCATAAAACTAGCAATATTCATGTAGTGAAGTAAGGAAAGTAAAGTGTTACAATTATTACCTTGTTTTCTGATGACGGGAGTAAGATCATCAAGAAGAAAGTTGTGTTTTTGGGTGAAATAGGGGGGAGAATGGGCGAGAAACCCATTTATGATAAGATCTCAATTAGGGAGACTAATTGAAATCCAAATGGGGAAATTAAATAAGCAAAAGATATATGAATTAGAGCTAATTAACTAAGTTTATGGGCAACAATGGACTTTATACCCTCACCTCCCAATTGAACTTGTTCAATCAACAATAACTTCTCAATCAAACAAAGAGGAAAACAAATGAATCCATAAATGGATGACTCTATGATTAATCAAGCAAAGAAGTTAACAAGCAATCAAAGGAATCCACCCCTAATCACTTGTCGTGGTTTACTCCAGCGTGGGTTTTGGGTGGTTTACTCTGTTTTCAGGCAATCAAAGGTTTAGTTGGACCTTCACTTGAGGCCTGAGAACTTTCGTGTGGGTTTTGGGTGGTTTACTCCGTTTTCAGGCCACTTGGAGTTGAAAGTGTAACTTTGGGTGACTTTCGATGATCGGAGTGTCGGATTCAAAATCTGACGATTCCATCAACTTTGGGATGATGAGTTTAGGTTGGGAAAGTTGTTGGTTCAGGTTCCGGGTGTGCCAGACTCATTTCGAGCCTTTGGGTTCCTTTTCGTTAGTGTTGACTTGGGTCAACATTTCTCTGAAATGACCTCGTATGGAAGGTTCATCGATTCCGTTGAGTCCGGAACGTCGTTTCCACTCTGTTAGCACTACTGGTTTCTGGATATCGATTTTCAATTGTGCCCGGAATACCCCGTCGAGTTTTGAAAAGATGCAGACTTTTTCTTGTTGCAGGTACAGGCATCAATCCTATATGATGTTATTATATTAATTATTTCTTTCACAAATAAATTTTTCTTGTAAATGTACACAATAAAATTGACAATAATCTATCAGACATCCTAACGAAGAAATATATCGATCAAATTTGTATGCAACTTCTACAAAATGCTACTTTTATTTGATACTAATTTTTGAAAATGTACGCAACTATAAAAAAAAAATGAGGCTTCACTTTCTTAAAGACAAGTAGAAACTTTTAGACATAAAATATTTGCAACGACAATTTATGTTGCTCATATTGGAATGTAATATGTGTGTTGTTGAAATATCAAAAAGTAAAAATATTGAAAAGATAATATTTTGATATTGTAGAAATGTAGATTTAAAGTTATTCCAATAATACTTTTACGTTGGATTTCATCATATAAAAAACCTTAACAATGTAAATAAAATAACTCATGATAAAATATAGAATTGTAGAAAACAAATACTACTAAAAAGACGTTTCTTTTTTCAAGAATTCAACTTTCATGAATTAAAAATTAAAATATATATTCTTTAACATTCATGCAAGGCAATATCCAGTGTGTTTGCGTTTTGCAATGACATTAAATATTAATTGAATATGATCATCATCCATCAGCTTGACATTTTATTATTTTATTTATATTTATTTAACCCATCATATACATAATCTAATATTTATACCATTCTAAATTATTTAAATTGATTAACATGGATACACATGTAATACATGTGTCTAGTTACGAGTTACTTATATGTGTGTGTAACTTGTATATTAGAAACACGGGAATGTATTTTTTTTCTAACTGACTCTGAGCATGGAAATTGCATTGTTGAGTAGAGGGAGGAGAGGAATTTAGTGTTGCAAGTTTGGTGACGGTAAGAGGGGCGTTCAACCACTTGAAAGTAAGGATAAGGGTTGAAATTTATTATTTTTTTAGCAGATATATTGATATGAACAAACATATTATAGATTCTAGAATGTAAAGAATCTCGCCATACAGTACGAGCAGTTGAGTATAATATTATTATGCCTTAATTTTGTTACGTAAAGAAATTAAAATACTTTTGAAGCCCGTACCTCAATCACCCTGAACATGTAATACACATGACATACATCTAACATGAATTATTCCACTAACAAAACCCACCATAACCATCATCAAATTCCATCATAATCACCACTACTTTCACCAAAATAATTCAAAGATCATACAATACAAAAAAAATAAATGGCGGATTAAATTTTGTCCACAATCATTTCTTGAGCAAGATATACTTTTTTTATGTTGAAGATGTTTGTTTCACAGAGTTCTAGATTCATTGAATTAACCAACAAAAAATCAACGAATAGTGAAATCTCAAATTTAAATTTTTTGTAAGATCAAATAATTCTTTTCATTTTTTCTCACTTTCACTCTAGTTCTATCCATTAAAAAAAGAAGATCGACGAATATGAGTCATCAGTTTGAAGGTGTGAGAGGAAATAAGTTCGCCTAAGAAGAGTTGTTGAACTTGATCCAATGTCGGACATTGTCGCACACAACTAATGAAATTAATGAAGATGGTATATCAATAACTCACAACAAGGCTCATCATCGGCGATATGTGGATGAAGAAGGGGAAACTTTATGATAATTTTGAGTGATACTATTCCTTGGGTGTAAAACACAATGGTGATGTGGAGAAGTATAACAACGATGTGAGAAAAAATGACTACATAAGAGTGGAGATGCAGTAGAGAAAATTGAGGGGTAGAGAAAAATCAGAAAATGGGGAAGGTTAGATTTACTGAAATTGAAGCTTACAATCAAGAAATACATATTCTTTAGATTGCTATATTTTAAAAATTATTGTTACATTGGATAATTGGTTGAAAGTCTCTATAAAAATGGTAATTAGGAGAACTATTTTATTATATAATGTGTTTTGTGTCTTCACTTTTAAGAACAATGGCCAGGTAGTTTTAGACCTTCTCCTTATTGATGACACTACTAAGTCTATTTTTTATATGTATTTTTTACATAAATATTTAAAAATATAAAGCTGTAAGATAATTACTAGAGGGAACAGACATGAGCTGAGCACGCGCTCAAAATAGTAAGTTTGTTATGTATAAATAATAACTAAGCATCGCTGAAAAATATTCAGCTATATAAATCACAAATTGCAAGGAGTTAATGTTGAGTAAACAATTGATTTTTATCTCAAAAGAATTAACTTTTGGCAAAAAGTGATCCTTGCCCCAACGTCTAATTTTCTTAATTGTCTCTTTACTGCCTACCAGTCCTTTTATTCATTTTAATGAAATTGATATCTTGGACAATTGAATTCAATCAATGTCTTTAATTGCTCTTAATTTCATTTCTTGTGAATGTTGGCAGCATATTTTAGTGGACTATAAAAGATGTCCTTTGTGCTCTTATTTAAAATAGTGAAAAACAACAACAATTTCCTCTTCTTTTGATTTCTATTTTGATAGGTCTATTTTATATAAACTTTGTTGTTTCTGCTCCCAGTTTATACTAGAAGAGCTTGTTGAATCCTTGGGGATATACCTTACCTGTGAAATATCTTTGAGGACAGTATTATGCATGCCTCAAGCTTTCAAGAAGATCTCATTATTTTCGTGATTATACAACAAGATTTTCAACAATTTTAAGGATATTCTTTTATTTTGTTGTCACAAATCATGAGAAGTTCAATCTTGTTTTGTAATAAAAACGTTGTGATTTTGGTCTTGATAATTTTGATACTTTGTGGTATATCAAAAGATACAATATACAAGATTAGTGGCGTGATTGAGTGGACATATGTTGAATGCTCTGAATGCAAATCTTGGCTATCCAGTAAAACTTTTGGTATTGGTAGTTCTACTCTTGTTATATTTTCAACTATAATTGTCTTTGTCAAATTACTTAATCTTTGAAATTATGCTGATAAGATATGTTATTTCACTATAATCTCTACTCTTTTTGATGAAAATAAATATGGGTACAAGCCTAAAATTTGTAATAAAACCTTCATGAAAAGTTGAGAAAATTAACAATTCTGCTAAGCCAAAAATAAATTTGGATAAAACAGATGATATTATTATTGCGGTCATTTCTCAAGTGAATATTGTGGTCTATGTGAGTGACTGAGTGATAGAATCTGGTGCTACTAGGCATATTTTTTCCAATAAAAATAATTTGTTACACCTAAGTCAATAGAGGAAAAGAATTTGTATATCTTGGTGATTCAAGATCACTAAAGTTCTTGAAAAAGGAAAAAAAAAATTCAAACTCACATCTGAAAAAACTTTGATATTAACAAAAGTATTATATGTTCTTAATATTCGAGCCAATTTGATCTCTTGGGTTTGTTAGGAAAAGTAGAGTGAAGATTTTATTTGAGTCTAATAAAGTTATTTTAACAAAAAAATAAAATCTTTGTGGGTAAAGGATATTATAACTGTGATTTATTTGTACTAAATGTTATAAATAAAAATATTAATACTTCTACTTATTTTGATTGATTTTTTTAATTTATGGCATGCTAGACTTGGACACGTTAGTTATCTTACATTAAAAAAATACATTATGAATGTCTTATTGTTAATGTTAATTTATCAAGTATTGATAAGTGTGAAATTTGTGTTGAAGCCAAATAATTTAAAAAGTCTCATGCTTATATATTTAGAGAAACTGATTTATTGCATTTAGTGAACACTAATTTGGGAGACTTGAAACAAACTATGACTAGAGGTGGTAAAAGATGTTATGTTATATTTTATCGATGATTATTTTGGATATACGAAAGTATATTTGTTGAGAAATAAAGATGAAGCTTTTGAAATATTTTTATTATATAAATCAGAAGTAGAAAATCAAATGAATAAGAATATCAAAGAGTAAGATTTGATAAAGGTGTCAAATATATTTTCTTGATGCTTTTTATGGAAAAAAAGAATTATTCATAAAGTTACTCCTGCATACTCACCCGAATCGAATGGAGTAGCTGAAAGAAAAAATAGGACTTTAAAAGAAATGGTGAATTGTATGCTTGTTAGTTCATATGAACCTGATAATCTTTGGGGTGAAGCAATTTTGTCTGCTTGTCACATACAAAATAGAATTTCTTACAAGAAAATTGGAAAAATTCCTTATGAACTATGGAATGGTTATCCCCCTAATTTAAAATATTTGAAAGTGTGGGGGGTGTCATGCCAAAGTTAGGTTGTTTGACCCTAAGAAAAGAAAAATTGAGTCTAAGACTTCAAATGGAAATGTTTGTTAGTTAGCTAATAAATGTTACATATAGATGTGATGACCCTCCAGGTTATTTTTTCTATTTTTGAATATTTTCAGCGTTTTGAGCCTTACCACAGCGGCTATAGGTCATTTATGACTTACCGGGACTAATAGTTCAGCTCCCGAGCTGTTTGTTTGTATTTTAGAAGAGTTTTCCTATTTAGAACTCTTAAAGTTGAAAGAGTTGACTTTGGTCAATATTGAGAGTAAACAGGCTCGGAAATTTTTTTTATCTGCGCCATTAGCTCCAGAACATGGACTTTGGGCTAGTGGGACCTTTAGTTCGTGTTCTGAGACTTCTGAACTCATTTTAGGTCATTGGTTGGTTTTAGTTAAAATGGAGGATTTGACCATGGGGCTCACTTTTCATTGAAATGATCTCTGTTGAGAATTTTTGTCGATTATGTTGAGTCCGAAATGCCATTTTCAGTTCAATAGCATATTTAATTTGTATTCATGGGGTTCCAAATGAATTTTGAGGGTCCATTCGGAGACTTTTTAAGCTTGTTATTTTTGCTGGTTTTATTGTTGCTAATTAGGTCGCTTTTGTGAACTTTATCCACTTTTGCGGATATCGCTTTTGCGGTAAAGTTTTGCTTTTGTGGACTCCACTTTGGCAGAAAATTTTCTGCTTTTGTGAAAGTGTGGGTGAATAGTGACCTCCACTTTGGTGAAGGGTCTTTCGCTTTTGCGACTACCCCTTTTGCGGCCAAACCTCTGCTTTTGCGGAGGTAGCTATATATATAGTAAAGCTAAGGGTGAAGTGCTTTGTGTCTGTGACCCTTTTTTTGTCGATAATTGGTATGTTTTAGACTCTAAATTCTGTTAATTCTCCTCTTTAATTCTTGATTTCTCTTAGCTTGGGGGGGGGGGGGGGCTGATTTGGGCATGTTATTGGAGGCGGATCATGCTCAAATTTTGAGCATGTGATCCTTGTCCCACGAGGGACACTTTTATAAATTTTATTTTCTAATTTCATAAATGAGCTTCGCGAGTGATTTTTGACCCAAATTTTGAATTAGTGATATGGGTACCTTATTCTCGTTTTAACGCGTAGATTATTATGTTGATAGCGTGACAATAGTTGGAGGCTTCTCAAAGGAGATAAGCTCCAATCTTGTGGGTTTGTGCGCGCGTGCTCGGCTTTCAGGTACGTTATGATTTACTTACTTTTAGACTTTGCTAGTATAAGATATGGGTATAATAATTTGCTAATGGTTGATGGGACTTTGTGGTTTGGATAGGTTCTAATTAGGTATTTTAATCCTTATAGCTGGTTTAGAGGACTTAGAGTATAATTTGGCTTATAAATCCTTAGTATGGGTTGTAGTTTCTCCCGTAAGTCTCGGCGTAGATGGTGTAGTATCCTTGGGATTAGGGTTAGATGCGTTATCTTAGTTTAGGTTGCTTGTGGTTTGAGTTGATTAGGTTAGGGAGCCTTAGCATAGAATTAGACGAGGTTTTCGTAATAGAGTAGATATTGTTATTGTTTTATATTTAATGTTCTTGCTCGTATTGTATTTTCATTTATCATATACTTGTGGGCCCAAGGCCATGGATGCAGGATTAGCTGGACTCCAGGTCAGTATGATTTTTTCTTAGCTTAAGTTTTGATTAGTTGCGCGCCTTAGCTTAGCTTTGGTTCGCTTCTTACCTTAGGTGGGTTCCAGGAGGGTTGGTAGTTAGTGTAGCAGTTCCCTATAATACTTATTGTAGAATAGGCGGCCTTAGTATTCATTGGAGTAATAGCTCGTGGTAGAGTGGTTTCTTCCTTTGCGTACTGGTTGTCTTATTGCGTTGTTTTCTATGTTCCTTTATGGTATGAGGATTTGTGGGCTTGAGGCCGTGATTTGGGCTGACTGGATCCTAGGTTAGTACGATCTTGTTATGAAGGGTGAATCGACCTATGTTGGTGTAAGTGTGTGCATTTACATGTATCTATATATGCATTTGAGCTGGTTTGTTTTTCATCCATTACACAACCAACTAAATCTATACTTCTTCACTACTCGTACAGGCTTGACTTAAGCTGTATGCTTTCTTTGAGAATTTGGATTGTACAACCAAGAATGTGGCTGAATTACGTTCAGGTTATGGTACAATTTGATGGGAACTTAATAGCTTAGCGGATTAAAAATGGAATTCTTCTTTTTCAACTAATGATTTTTGAATTAAGGAAATATTTCACTGATTTATACTGATTATTGACTTTTAAACCTGAAACACCTCTTTTTTCGAACGATTGGAGCTCCGGGGAGAGCATCTTACTATCATCATTGATTTTAGCTTTTAAAAAGGAAAAGCTATATCTTTTGCTATGAAACTCATATTACGAAGGAGAAATTGTACCTCGTAATTTTACTGATTTCTGAGTCAGAAAATACTATACTACTTATGCATTTGGTCTGAGAGACAACTCTGGACGCTCTTTTCTATTGATCTATTGGCACATATTGGTAAGCTCCTGTAACTACCTATCCTATGGTTATGGGTAAACCCTTCGTGCAAAGTTTTGGGTTGGAAAATTCTGGGTTTGGGAGTTGGAAATTTTGGGCTAGGCTAGTCTCAGATAGATTCTGAGCAAGGTACGGTCTAGAGAAATCTTGGAAAGGATTGAGTAAAATATCTTGGATTGAGCTAGTTTTTACATTATCTAAGACGTTAAGGAGTCTGGGGGACTTTTCGAAAGAGAATTCAGGTGAGTAGAACTCCCAGAATTGAACTTGACGTGAAGGGGTTGGTTTGGAATATCAGGATTTAAAGTGTGTTGTAAAGTGGCAACTTTGAGAGATTTTCTGAGTTTCTATTCTGTGTCAATCGCTATAACGGTTGACACCATGCTACTGTGATGACCACTATAGCGGAAAAATTCCCGCTATAGCAGAAGTAAAGGCAGTCATGTCACGACCCGATATCTCGGTCATGATGACACCTACAACCCCCGGTAGGTGAACCAATCCCCGTAGCCCAGAACAGTTAGTAATGGGCTACTATCTAACAACTAAGAGAACAAGACGAATAGAACAGATAAAAGGACTATAAATATATACATGTGCGGAAACTAAACCAAACCCCAAGACCTGGTATCATAGTATAGAGCCCCAACTACATACATGGAGTGCAACTAATCCAAAACAATATATACAGATGTCTCTGAATGGTAATAGAGTACATGAAGCAAAAGATAAACTAAAGCTAAGCTCCGATCGCCAAGAGCTCACCCTCAGCCTGAAGTAGTCCCCAACAGATCTCCAAGCACGAATCACAGCGATCTAACGACGATGGCCCACGCTAGGATCTGCACCCAAAGATGCAAGGGGTAGGGGTGAGCACCAAATGCGAAGCATAAGGTACCCAGTAGGTATCATAGGACGACTGGGCACATATAAGATAAAAATGTAGTAATAGACAGAATAGAAGCAAGCAGTCACAGAAATCAACGAAAGGTACACAGGAACTAGCCCAGAGGGAAATCAACAGAACCACATGTGAGGCTAGTAAGCAGAATATACACACCATAGGCACAGGTGAAAGTAAGAAACAACGCACCTGGGGTCCTTGCAATAACAGTGTATACAAAATAAGTTTACGAAATGGACGATATACCGGTAACCTCAAGTGTAAGAAGAAGAAAGAAAGAGTAATGATAGGCATGCTCAGAGACATGAATCAACTCAACTAATCATATCAACCTCAAATCCAGAAACTAACAGTCTAGCAGTAACCAATTTCATACTTAACCGCAACAGGGAACAATTCTGTAAGTACATAGCAAAAGTCTACCTACAGTCCCCCGGCCGCCCATACAACCGAGGAACACAAACAAGTGAAAACAAACCCTCCGGCATCCCATACTACCGAAGCGTACAATCAACAAACAACAAACAAGGGTGGAACCTAAACCATGAATGATATGATGCATGAAGATCTCAAGTGCCATGGTATCTCTGTATGTACCTCCTCCGGCGCCGATCCGGCCCATCAGGTAGGTTCCATGGAAGGACACTGCCCGTATACCTCTACTCCACCGTATACCCCTCCTTCGGCACACGCAGCCCGTAGCCCCTGGCCCGGATGGCAAGGTCCATGGAGGTCCCAGACCCCATACTAAAACTCAGTATCAGAACATGTCGTCCGAAAGCAAGTCCGGTATCAGGATGGAGACCCAGTCTCGGATATGCAATGCCCAGACCCTGTCCAGGACTAAAGTAGTAGGAAAATGTCTCAAAAACCCCTCCAAGGGTGCCCGGGCATAACCGGGTCTAAATAGTAAAAAGTCATCTCAGGTGCTCGGTCCGACCGAGGCTAAAATCATCTCAAGTAGCAAGAAAACTCAACTAGCACCCCGGCCCTGCCGAGTCTAGCATAGTAGTAAAACTGGTATTTTAAAACATAATTTTACTTCCTTTTACCCAGGAATATTCACAAGTCAAATCAAACCATTTCCAAATTATTTCCATCAAAAATGGGCCCCCCGGGCCATGCAAGGTTTAGAAAATAGTGTCAGTAGGGCCGAAGCCAAAACCATAGTAAAACATGGATAAAATCTCTTTATATGCATGGAAATGGTATGATCACACACAAGAGCTGCCCAGCAGCTCACAATCAACCTATCGACCCTGCACAGGCCCACAGCTACTCAGCAAGCATAACCAGCCTAGAAGGATAATTCTATGCCCGGGACTCGCGGACATTCCCAAAATCCCACCTTCTATGTTCCAGAGTCAACAAGGCCTCACAGGACCACAAGGGTAAATAAAATATACTGGCAAATACTACAAGCAACGGAGGAAAAAAAGTAGGCGGATATGAATAAAGCGGTCGAGGTCTGTGGTACCAACCTAATAAACCAACCCAAGGATGCCCATTAATACAATTTTATCCTATATATGCGGCGTCTAGGGAAAATAAATCGTAACCTACCTGTCGTCCGACGACAAGCTCGAACCTCTCCGAAAAGAAGCTCCGAAACGAAATCAAACTTGAACTCGGGCTTGAATAACTTTACCCGTTTTCTGCCAGACAGTCCGCGGTAAAATAGTCATAACGTTTTACTCCGAGATCAGTTGGACGTGAGGTTTTGTGCGTAGGAAACTAGACTCGTAGACCTTCGATTTGGTATTTTGGGGGACTTCTAACTCTTTATATATTGAGAGAAAAGCTCCGAGTAATTTGACCCAAAGTTCAAAAAATTTATCAAAGAACCTTACGATCAAACAAATGGACCCGGCGCCGAAATACCGGTCCTGACGAGCCTTAAGTGACTTGAGGCCGCTACAAACAAGCTCTAACGGTTCAAGGAAAACGTATATGTGGAAATGACCGAAAGGGTCATTACATCATCCACTACTAAAAGGGACTTTCGTCCTCGAAAGTCAAGGTCAAGGGGGTACCTGAAGGCTCAAACAGATGCGGATACTGGGCCCGAATATCTCTCTCGGTCTCCCAGGTAGCCTGCTCGACTGGACGGTGCCTCCACTGAACCTTAATAACCGGGATCTCTCGAGACCTGAATCTCCTGACATCTCTGGCCAAAATAGCTGCCGGCTCTTCAACAAAGGCTAAATCCTCACCCAACTGAACTGAATCCCACTGCAACACATGAGACTCATCTGGTACATACCGACGCAACATCAAAACATGGAATACAGGATGTATAGCTGAAAACATCAGAGGTAAGGCTAACTGATAGGCAACGCTACCAACCCTCTGAAGAATCTCAAACGGCCCAATGTACCTGGGGCTAAGCTTGCCCCGCCTACCAAATCTCATCACGCCCTTCACGGGCGATACATGGAGAAACACCAAGTCACCGACACTAAACTCCAAGGCACGAAGCCTACGATCAGCATAACTCTTCTGCCTGGTCAGAGCTGCCCGAAGTCTGTCCTGAATCACTCGGACTCGGTCTAAGGAATCTCGAAGCAAATCTGTGCTCTGTGGCCCAGCACTAAAACCATCAAACCAACCTACCGGTGATCTGCAACGCTGCCATACAAAGCCTCAAAAGGTGCCATGCCGATACTCGAATGAAAGCTGTTATTATAGGCAAACTCTGCCAAGGGAACAAACTAATCCCAAGAACCTCCAAAGTCAAGAACACAGGCTCGAAGCATGTCCTCCAAAATTTGAATGGTCCTCTCGGACTGGCCATCTGTTTGAGGGTGAAAAGCGGTACTAAGATGGACCTCTTGAATGGTCCTCTCGGACTGGCCATCTGTTTGAGGGTGAAAAGCGGTACTAAGATGGACCTCTGTACCCAAATCTCGCTGAATAGCTCAGACTGAGATGTAGACTGAGTGCCGCGGTCTGAAATGAAAGAAGCTGGACCCAATGCACTCGAACGATTCACGAAGGTAGATTGAGCTAACTCTCTGCGCATAAGATGTCTAACGGCAAGAAATGTGCGACTTAGTGCGCTATCAACAATCACGTCTATATGGACAAACCATGAAAGTACGAGGCAAACACAACACAGTCCATAGTAATCCTTCCCACTTCCACTCAGGAATGGGAAGTCGCTGCATCAAACCACCAGGTCTCATGTGCTCGAACTTAACCTGCTGACAGTTCAAGCACCGAGATACAAATTCCGCTATATCCCGCTTCATACCACTCCACCAGTAAAGCTGCCTCAAGTCTCTATACATCTTTGCTGTGGCAGGGTGAATGGAGTATCTAGTACAATGTGCCTCGTGAAGTATCAACTGAATCAAATCACTAATCCTCGGAACACAAAGGCGGCTATCAAACCTCAGAACCCCATCTGAATCTAGAGTAGCCCGACT
>QJPP01006000.1:0-12053 GCA_003996215.1 Jaltomata sinuosa | reverse complement strand
GCGAGATTTGGGTACAGGGGTTCATCTTAGTACCGCCTTCCACCCTCAGACAGATGGCCAGTCCGAGAGGACCATTCAGATTTTGGAGGACATGCTTCGAGCTTGTGTCCTTGACTTTGGAGGTTCTTGGGATCAGTTTGTTCCCTTGGCAGAGTTTGCTTATAATAACAGCTTCCATTTGAGTATCGGCATGGCACCTTTTGAGGCTTTGTATGGCAGGAGTTGCAGATCACCGGTAGGTTGGTTTGATGGTTTTAGTTCTAGGCCACAGAGCACAGATTTGCTTCGGGATTCTTTAGATCAGGTCCGAGCGATTCAGGACAGACTTCGGGCAGCTCAGAGCAGGCAGAAGAGTTATGCTGATCGTAGGCTTCGTGCCTTGGAGTTTAGTGTCGGTGACTTGGTGTTTCTCCGTGTATCATCCATGAAGGGCGTGATAAGATTTGGTAGGCGGGGCAAGCTTAGCCCCAGGTACATTCGGCCGTTTGAGATTCTTCAGAGGGTTGGTAGTGTTGCCTATCAGTTAGCCTTGCCTCCGATGTTTTCAGCTATACATCCTGTATTTCATATTTTGATGTTGCGTCGGTACGTCCCGGATGAGTCTCATGTGTTGCAGTGGGATTCAGTTCAGTTGGGTGAGGGTTTAGCCTTTGTTGAGGAGCCGACAACTATTTTGGCCAGAGATGTCAGGAGATTGAGGTCTCGAGAGATCCCAGTTGTTAAGGTTCAGTGGAGGCACCGTCCAGTCGAGGAGGCTACCTGGGAGACCGAGAGAGATATACGAGCTCAGTATCCGCTACTGTTTGAGCCTTCAGGTACCCCCTTGACCTTGACTTTCGAGGACGAAAGTCCTTTTTAGTAGTGGATGATGTAATGACCATTCTGGTCATTTCCATGTATACATTTTCCTTGTACCGTTAGAGCTTGTTTGTAGTGGCCCCAAGTCATTTAAGGCTTGTCGGGACTGGTATTTCGGTGTCGAGTCCATTTGTTTGGTCGTATGATAAGTTTTGAAGTCAAGCAAGTCGGCAAAAGTTATCGTAGGTTTCTTTAATAAATTTTCTGAACTTTGGGTAAAATGTCTCAGAGCTTTTCTCTCAATATATAAAGATTTAGAAGTCCCCCGAAATACCAAATCGAAGGTCTACGATTCTAGTTTCCAACGCATAAAACCTCACGTCCAACTGATCTCGGAGTAAAAGGTTAAGACTATTTTATCGCGGACTGTCTGGCAGAAACCGGGTCGCGAACCGGGTCAGGTCAAAATCAATTTAAAGCCTCAACTTCACGTTTTAAAACGCCATTTCAGTTCTGAAACAGTGAGAAAACATAAGGGAGGGTTCTAAGAGAGTTCTTGAGTATCAAAATCGTGCGTGCTTGAAAATATTTAATTTAAAAGTTGAATGTGGTAGAAAGTTATATTTTTATTACCTTTTTAAAGTATTTTTAATGTGTATGAAAAATACTTTTGTTTTGACATAATTGTGTATGTATTTATTTTATAAGGTTTTTATACATTGTATTATTTTAACGGAGATAGTAAATTTAGTTATGTTAAAAATTATTATAATAATATAGTAGGTTTTGTTTGAAATAATTTTCTATGAATTATGGTATATTTAAAAAGTTATATATAATTTACCATGAATCTATGCAATACCCGAATATATACGTATTGGGGAATGAATATTTTGGTGCCACCTCTACCTCCACGTGGAAGTGGAGGGAGTGGACACCATAACCATACTTAATTGGTGGCACTTTCTCAATTGGATAAAGTTAATTGTGAAATGAGTCATTTACACCTGTGTATATATAAAACACATTTTACACCATTTTGTCCAAAGACAGTTTTTGTACTATACATATATTTAGCACAATTCTCTAGCTAACCATATGACTAACCTTGATCCTTTTCCTAAAATAACGATGGTGGGGCTCATACATATGTCTTGTAGATATTCATATACCTATACACCTATATGCACGTTGGTAATAATTATTGCGGTAGAAATATTTTGATATCATTTGATCCTCGAAGGGAAATTAATTATCTACGTCAAGTTATTCAAGCCCGAGTTCGAGTTTGATTTCGTGTTGGAGCTTTTTCGGAGAGGTTCAATCTTGTCATCGGACGATAGGTAGGTTATTGTTTATTTTCCCTAGACTCCGCATATATAGGATAAAATTGTACTAGATGGCATCCTTGGGTTGGTTTATTAGGTTGGCACCATAGACCTCGACCGCTTTATTCATATCCGCCTACTTTTGTTCCTCCGTTGCTTGTAGTACTTGCCGATATATTTTATTTACCCTTGTGGTCATTTGAGGCCTTGTTGACGCTGGAACATAGAAGGTGGGATATTGGGAATGTCCGCGAGTCCCGGGCATAGAATTATCCTTCTAGGCTGGTTATGCTTGCTGAGTAGCTGTGGGCCTGTGCAGGGTCGATAGGTTGATTGTGAGCTGCTGGGAAGCTATTGTGCTTGATCATACCATTTCCATGCATATAAGAGGTTTTAATCCATGTTTTACTATGGTTTTGGCTTCGGGCCTACTGGCACTATTTTCTAAACCTTGCATGGCCCCGGGGGCCCATTTTTTATGGAAATAAATTGGAAATAGTTGGTTTAACTCGTGAATATTCTTGGGTAAAAGAAAGTAAAATTATGATTTAAATCACCAGTTTTAAGATAAACGCTAGACTCGGCAGGGCCGGGGTGCTAGTTGAGTTTTCTTGCTACTTGAGATGATTTTTAGCCTCGATCGGACCGAGCACCTGAGATGACTTTCTACTGTTTAGACCTGGTTATGCCTGGGCACCCTTGGAGGGGTTTTTGAGATATTTTCCTACTACTTTAGTCCTGCACAGGGTCTGGGCATGCATATTAGAGACTGGGTCTCTATCTTGAACCCGGACTTGCTTCCGGACGACATATTTTGATACTGAGTTTTAGTATGGGGTCAGGGACCTCCATGGACCTTGCCATCCAGGCCTGGGGCTACGGGCTGCGTGCGCCGGAGGAAGGGTATACGGTGGAGTATAGGTATACGAGCAGTGTCCTTTCATGGAACCTACCAACTGCGCCGGATCGGCACCGGAGGAGGTACATACAGAGATACCATTTCACTTGAGATCTTCATGCATCATATCATTCATTGTTTGAGGCTCCACCCTTGTTTGTTGTTTGTTGATTGTACGCTCCGGTAGTATGGGATGCCGGAGGGTTTGTTTTCATTTGTTTGTGTTCCTCGGTTGTATGGGCGGCCAGGGGACTGTAGGTAGACTCTTGCTATTTACTTACAGAATTTTTCCCTGTTACGGTTAAGTATGTAATTGGTTACTGCTAGACAGTTTCTGGATTTGAGATTGATATGTTTAGTTGAGTTTGACTCATGTCTCTGAGCATGCCTATCATTACTCTTTCCCTCTTCTTACACTTGAGGTTACTGGTATACCGCCTATTTCGTAAACTTATTATGTATACATTGTTATTGCAAGGACCCCGGGTGCGTTGTTTCTTACTTTCACCTTTGCCTATTGTGTATATATTTTGCTTGTTGGCCTCACATGTGATTCTGTTGACTTCCCTCTGGGCTAGTTCCTGTGTACCCTTTCATTGATTTCTGTGACTACTTGCTTCTGTTCTGTCTGTTACTTCGCTTTTATCTTATATGTGCCCAGTCGGCCTATGATACCTACTGGGTACCTTATGCTTCGCATTTGGTTCTCACCCTACCCCCTGCATCTTTGGGTGCAGATCCTAGCGTGGGCCATCGCCGTTAGATCGCTGTGATTCATGCTTGGAGATCATTTGGGGATTACTTCATACTGAGGGTGAGCTCTTGGCGATCGGAGCTTAGCTTTAGTTTATCTTTTGCTTCATGTACTCTATTACCATTCAGAGACATCTGTATATATTGTTTTGGATCGTTTGCACTCCATGTATGTAGTTTTGGATCTATACTATGATACCAGGTCTTGGGGTTTGGTTTAGTTTCCGCGTATGTATATATATACTCCTGTTATCTATTCTCCTCATCTTAATCCCTTACTTTTGCTTATTAAACTATCCTTCCGCTTATTTGTTAGATAGTAGCCCATTACAAACTGTCTTGGGCTACGGGAATCGGTTCGCCTACTAGGGGATTGTAGGTGCCATCATGACCGAGAAATCGGGTCGTGACAGTAAAATACCTCCAGACTATCAGATTTTCTCACTTTTACTCTCAAGTTTGTTTCAAAGAAGAAACGAGCGTTCTTCTCCAAATTTCAGACCTAGGGTTCTTCTCCAAAGCTTCAAACCTCAGTTCCAATTTAAGAATCTTCAACAACCAGGTATGTGGGTATTCAATGAGGATCTCCTTACACCCTCTTGCCCAAAGTTCAGTTTTCAGTTATGATTTCTACAAGTTATTATTCTAGGGTTCTTACCCAAACAAGTGTTTTACTATAAATTCGTTCTTTTGAGGATCCTACAGGACTGCTATTCTTGTAAGAACGATTTCTACATAGATTCATGAAATTCAATTTCAAAACCCTAGATTTTTGAAGAAGTGAATCATAGCCTTATTTTACCCAACTATGTATATTTTTATAGAACTGAATCCCTCACGATACTATATGATCCCTATATATGTTTAAGTGATATTGCAAGAAGTTTTACAAATATCTTCTTAAATCCCTGGAATTTATATGAAACAAACATAGCATGAATTTACAGCATCTTCTGCATGAATTAGCTTTCTTTTCAAGAACTTAGCAGAAATTATAGTATTTTCACATGAACTAACTTTCCCTCAGAATTTAGCCTAGTCTACTAGTACTCAGTTTTAAGGCATGAAATTACCCAGTTATTAGCCTACAGCTTTTCAGAAAACCAAAATGCTTTTAGATTTAGCATTTTCTTTCATTCTCAGAACATCAGCATATTTGAGCTATCCATTATTTCAGTTTCATGTATTTCTTTATATTCAGTTAGGAGTAGACTTAGTACCGAGCGAACGAAGGGATGAAGGATCAACTGTCAGATTAGGCTGAGACATTTAGTAGCAATCCCTAAGTCCCAGAACTACGGCGCCACCGAGGTTATAAAAGGGGTCAGCTATCAGATTAGGTTGTACATCCTTGTCCCTTATGGACATCAGTTTAGTAGATCCACATCACTTTTGTTTGTACCCTTGGCAAGGTATGAACACCCTCCCGGTAAGGGTTACAGGTTGGCACCACAGTTAGCTTATCTTGGGGTATGCAGGTTAATAGTAGCTCTCATAGTTCATATTCATTATTGCATGACCTTGTATTCAATTTACAAGATCAGTTCAGTATTATACAGTTTCATATTTATATATTTGATCATTGCATCATCTTATACCTTACAACTTGCATTCAGCACACTATATCAGTATTTTCAGCATGCTCAGTAGAAGAAACTCCTCTAAGGATTTTACTCTAAACATGACTCTTAGCATGACTCATGA
Source organism: Jaltomata sinuosa (assembly GCA_003996215.1). NCBI lineage: Eukaryota > Viridiplantae > Streptophyta > Magnoliopsida > Solanales > Solanaceae > Jaltomata > Jaltomata sinuosa. The sequence goes on along the minus strand of QJPP01006000.1, from coordinate 6,572 downwards.
CTTTCAGCTCAGTTGCACTAGTCCATGATTTATAGACATACTTTATCTTTTAGTCCATGAAATCCTAAATAATAGGTTTACTTATCTTTAAACATCATGATCTCACAGTTATAAACCAGCAACATGATTTACATTTTCTTCCGTAAAGGAGTCTATATTATACAACTTTGACTTATGCACTTCAGCTATTATACATAGTTGAGTTTCCATCCATGCTTTCAGTATACATGTACCTTCTCATGATTTAGAGTAAGTGCATATCTCACAAGCTCAGTACATTGAAAGTACTGACCGTATACCTTCATTGTGCTGCATCATTTTATGATGTAGGTTTCAGTGCTAGCTCCCAGGATTATGGTCAGACAGATCATAGCTTTTAGCCAGCAAGGAACGAGTTCTTATTTTCTGAGAGCTCCAGTTAGTTAGTAATTATAGCGATTATTTCAGTTATTGTACATTGATTAAAGAGAGTTGGGGGTCATGTCCCAGCTAACCATAATCAATGTTAGTAGAGGGTTCATAGTCAGTCAGACAGTCAGTTACTCAGTTGTATCAATTTTCAAATGTTGTTGTATATCAGTTCATAATAGTTCATTTTGTTATAATATTTTCAAAAGAGCTCAGAACATTTCAGCTTCCGCATTTACTTTCAGTCTTTATTTCAGCATTATGCCAGGCCATGGGTTAACTTGGGTTCACTTGTGACTCTAAGCACCGTATCGCACCAAGGGTGTAGGCTCGGGGCATGATAGCTCATGTGAGTCACACCAGTTTTCACACCTAAAACAACAACCACTCCAGGTTTTTGGTAGCTCATGCGAAGGCACGTACGAGATGCACAATGCCTGGTGCAGATCGCACGTAGTTCGCATGAGCGACCAATCACCTATTTTGTTTTCTTCTTTGTTGCATTCTATTTCCTTTTACTTCAATAACTTCTTGTAGCATTTCCGTCTTTCATTTGATACAAGCATGAAAACACATGGTGAGTACACACATAGTGAATACCACTAACATCCATTTGCAGGATCATGGCTCCTAGAAAGCATCATCGGAATAGCCGTACTACGAATCAAGCTTCAACATTCGGCAATCTGGGTGTCCCTGTGTAACACCCCGTATTCTGCATATACTAGTTTTATTCATTTGATGTAGCCTTGTTTTATGAGTGAAGGACCAAGTTTCTTATATGAGTAGTGATGGTTTATAATAGGTTTTGATGGTATCATAATGCCTCATACGTTTTAGTACATATACGGCCAAGTTGATGTTGACAGAAGTATTTAAGCTTGAGATAGAAAGGTGGTATTTGAGCCTAAAGTTTAAAGTAAAGTGTTAAGTTAAAACAAAAGGGATTATGAATTAGAAAATAGAATAAAATAAGTGAGATTCTTTCTTGACTTAACTAAGCTAGTAGGTGACAAGTAGGTTCATCACCTACTTTGACTTATTGACCAGCCTAAAGAACAACTCACAGGTTCATCACCTACTTTGACTTATTGACCATCCTAAAGAACAAAGTAGGTGCATCACCTAATAAAACTATTTTGACTAGCTTAGAGGGCCAAGTACACCCATCACCCACTTGAATAAATTTGTCCCAAGTAAGTGAAAGAAAGGGGAAGAATTGGTAGCCAAAGCCCAATAAGTTTAAGTGCAGAAAAGCCCTTGTAAAATATCCAAGTAGGTGTATCACCTACTTGACAATTTGTGGCTCAAAATGATCAAGGAAAGTCGGCCAAAGCAGGTCCCCTTTAAAGGGGTTAAGATCAGCTCATTTCACTCATTTTGTAACTTGTGGAAAAAATCAGATTTCAAAAGTTCCTTCTTTCTCTCTCTCTTAGCTTCACATAGCATCCATAAAATACCATTATGGTTATTAAGTATTCTCCCACTTTTCTAGCTAAGTTGAAGAGGAGTTCAAGATCTTGAAGAAGTACAAGTTAGGAGAATAGATTTTTAGAATTTAAGGTAAGGTTACTTCCCATTTTTTCCCCTCTTTATATACAAGTTTGGTGGACAATTTTGTTTGTATTTGTGTCAAGAACCATGGGGTAATTATTGGAATCCTTGAGTTTGATATTTTCTTATTATGTTGAAGGATGTTTGGGGCTGTTTTGGGGGCTGTTTATATGTTTATATTGGGAACAACTTGGTTGATCATAGAAGGAGATGTGTGTAGTTGTCTAGAAGTATGAAAGGAGGGTGTGCTTATACACCACTTAACTGGATGTTATGTTAACTTGTTGTCTGCACACTTATGTATACTACTGTTTGGTATATGTTGTAAAGTCGGACGAGTTTCAAGGGACCTTATAAGAAGGTCGTACAGTATATGGACATGATTAAAAGAGAAGAGGTTGAAAGAACACCCTTGATTTGATCAATTACGAGCTTATTGCCCGATTACTGATTTAGTGAGTTCATGTAGCCCAAATTGGTTAATTAGCTACTAATACTAGTTTTGCCACTTATTTCATTATAGATAAATAATCTGAAAGGGAGAAGCTTAATTTGTTGTATTATCCGAGGTGTACAACAAGGTATGTAAGGTTTTTTAATTTCATATTCCTTGACATGGAGTCTTATACTTGTATTACTACCAACAAAGTGAGTTTCCTAAGTGCTCTTCCTAGTAAAGGGTACATAGTGGCAGCATACAATCTGTAAGACGGCTAATGATCTTTTCCCCCACTCCATAGTGTGTCATAAAGTACTTCAACATGTATTTACTATTAGATCTGCGTGTTTACTCTTCCAAGTACTAGTATAAAAAATGTACTTTCAACAGCAAGCTTTGTAAGTTCTCCTCTTAGTCAAATGAGGTCCATTGTGTTATTTAAGTGCTTAAGTATTACACTGATGTTGCAGTTACTTCATGTTTCATTGTTACTGCCTTAAGTGCATATTCACGTGTCTTGCACTACTGGTGCATAGTTCCAAGCTCAATAATGATTATGACCACCAAGATAATGATCTCAAAGATTAAAGAAAATCTATGAAGTAATCTATATAAGTGTGGGTGGAATCCCAGGGGTGAAAGCCTAGCATGGGTCAATCCCTATTTATGTACATATGGGTGGCAGCCTAGGGGCAAAAGCCTAGCATGGGTCGATCCCAATTTATATATTATGAGGGCAGCATCTCAGGGGTTAAATTGCCTAGCATGGGACTCCTCTTTTACCACTGATCAGTTGGTCATTTGTATCATATGTCTTTCAAAGATTATAAGAAGAGAAGAGTAAACAAAATAATGTAATGTACACAATTCCACAAGTGTAAGCAAAGGTGGTCTTTTGTTCTTATGTACACGTTTATGCATTGATACCTGATTGTATTTGAGCTCTTGTTTCACATATGGTTACTCTACGCCTTACATATTCAGTACAGTCTTTCATATTGACATCTCTCATAGGGAACGCTGTGTTTCATGCAGTAGGCACAGGCACTCTAAACAATGAAGTGGTCAAGTTCGATGTGTCCAAATTGATGAAGCAACCAAGTGACATGAGGGTGGTCGCGGTCATCAAGGTTATTGAGAAAGTCCCTGCAGATGTGTATCCTGAGAAGAAGGGTTGTCTGGAAACCCGAGCCGGTATGAAAGTAAGGTCGCGATCGCAAGAGGACGAGCAGGTAAAGGAAAGCGGTGAAAATAGATCCAGAAAATGAAAACACCGCAAGAGAATCTGCAAAGAAAGAGCAAAGAAATTGTCGCGACTAGCGATGGAGCCCAAAGAGGAAGCTGGAACGCCACACTCCATCGAGTTCTCCTGTTTTGGAGACCCTGGCGGTCTCCAACATCATTCCAGAATCTGAGTCATATCGACCTCACAGGTATTCCTTTATTCTCACAGTTTTTAGTTTTCATATGTATGCATTGGGGACAATGCATGAGTCTAAGTTGAGGGTGTGGGGAAACCTGTGAGTCACCACCTAGGGTTTTTGTTGCCGAGTTATTTTCCCTCCGGTGTGCTATCTAGTAGAACCGGCATGTTTAGGTTGTTATTTTAAAATTTTGTTAGTTGTTTTGTAGTGTCTATAGCAAGCATGGCATTTTTTGTTTAAAAACGAGGCCCCTTTAAAAATTTTCTAGTTTTGTACTTATGTTGAAACGATTGACTGTCTGGATCCTCGAAGGTCATTGTGTGATTATGATTAGAATGAGTATGCTTAAGCCGAGCGGTTGTTTGATAGTTGGTAGCGATATAGTTTCTTGGTGCCAAGAGCGTGTGAGATTATTGTTATAAATTCTTACTCTGTGCATCCATCTAGAACTTGCCCTGTCTATTTTGTTAAGTTCAAAGTTTGGTTGCTTAGGAAAGGATCACAGGCCCTTTTTGTGTGCAGTCCACTTAACCTAAAAGACCGTCCAAATATAAATAATCCCTTTGAACCCTGTTTGAGCCATAATTGACCTTGCTCTTTCAATAACCTGTCACCGTTCCTGTTTAACTTTGAATCCCTATTTTGGCCCTGGTCCTTCCTTGGACATCGTGCACCTCAACGCAGGCAATCAGCCTAAGTTGAGGGTGGCTACTATAGAGGTAAACCCTATTTTGGCCCTGGTCCTGCCATGGACATTGTGCACCTCAACGCAGGCAATCAGCTTAAGTTGAGGGTGGCTACTACAGAGGTGAATGATAAGAAAAAGAGGATGGAGAAGATTGGTTGTGAATAGAATGAAAATTCCGGGTGTGTGCCTAAGAAAAGAAAAATAAAAAGAGATGAAAAAGATCAAAAAAGTAATAAAAAGAATTGTCAAAATAAAGAGGCCGCACCTGTAGCTAGAGAGAAGGAAATAAAAAGGTGAATAAGGATGGACAAAGTAAAGTTATGTGGTAAGAAGACGTCGGTAGTTCCAAGGAGGGCTTAGTCACTAACCCTAAATGTATCCTACCTGCACCTGAAACCTCATTACAAGCCAAAACAAGTCCTGTAGTGATCCTGAGCGGCTTTCTGAAGAACTAAAATAGAATAGTAAGGGCAAGCCTATGGTATCGCATGTGCATTGTTTAAAATCGTTCGTGAGTGTGAGCGCTTACCTAGTCCCAAATCTTGTGTGTGGGATTTCTTTGTGGTGAGGGCACCAAGATTTATGTATTGTCTATTGATTGTTAGGATAGTTGTGCATGTGTATGCATAATATTCTATCATATTGGAATGACATGTTTGGATCCATGCAAGTTAGTGTTTCATACATTTGTGTACTATGAGGGTGCTTGATTTAATGAACTAATGAATGACCATGAGTTGCTAGAGACACGAGTTTGTTTTCTTAGTTGAGTCGTCGTATTATTGTTTTGTGTCATGTTGCTTGAGGACAAGCGAACGTCTTAAGTTGAGGGTGTTGATGTGCCGCCATTTTACGGCACTTTCGACTCCTTTAACTTAGAACAATCGTACGTTTTCAAGAAACCGTTGTCGTTTTTGATGTTTTTATGTTGTATTTTAAGGAAATGGAGACAAACATGGAAACAGAAGGAAATACGTGAAAAACGACATTCTGCCTAAGAGTGACGGCCTGAGTGACGGTCCGTCACATGTGACCGTCAAGTGGAGGCCTTGCACTGTCTAAGGGTGACAGTCCAGGTGACGGTCTGTCAAGCCAGTGACGGTCCGTCAGCCTGGCCGTCATACCTGGGCAGTCCGCGATGCGGAATCCGAGCGTTTTTGGGATTTGTTTCCTAGACTCCTATAAATACCCTATGTTAGGTTTGTTTTATTTACCAAGCTTTTTACAATAGTTCTCCCAATAGTTTTAGGAGAGATTTTAGTCAACTTGGAAATCAAGAAACACGTTTGGTACTTCTTGAATTCGTGTTCTTGAATCATTCTTGAGTTCTTGTTTTCTTGTTCTTGGAATACTTGAAGATTGTTTTCATTATATTGTAAGGATCTTTTCTCTTTATGATGATTATGACTTTCTTCTCTTCTTCTTCTAGCATGATTAACTAAAACTCTCACAACTAGGGTTGTGGGAGCCATGGCAAAGTAGCAAGATAGATTCCGGGTAGCGACGGGTTCAATATATGTGCTGTCACGTTGTTAATCATACATTATTTAACGTTTTCTAGTGGTTGCAAACATTAGAACATGCCTAGGTTTAATTTGCTTGAGTAAAGAGATTAAAACCGGGAAACTTGATTAACGACGAGGATTCGAGACTACTAACTCTCGTCTTATGATTAATGCTGTAACTAGATTAATCTACTTGATGTTTAGGATTGAAATCTAAAAGCACCCCTTTTCAAGTTCGAGAGAATTGAAAAGTAAATTTGTCTATTTGGTTGAGAAACGTTTAGACGATACCATTAATTCAATCACATCGTGACACGCATATAGAAAGAACCCGGTTAAGCTTAGGATCGACATCGTTACCAATGCCATGGTAAACACTTCCCTAGTTCATTCTCCTACTGATTATTCTCATACATTATTATTTGCTTTTGTTCACACAAACCCCCCCCTTTTACCGGAAACTATCGACCACTAGTCACGTAATTCACTAAAGGCTTAACTTTTACCATATTCTTTGTGGGATCGACCCCAACCTTTTTTGGGTTCTATATTTG
>QJPP01005999.1:0-57602 GCA_003996215.1 Jaltomata sinuosa | reverse complement strand
GGGGTCCCAGCTTCTATCATCTCAGACCGCGGCACTCAGTTCACATCTCAGTTCTGGAGGGCTATTCAGCGAGATTTGGGTATAGAGGTTCATCTTAGTACCGCTTTCCACCCTCAGACAGATGGCCAGTCCGAGAGGACCATTCAGATTTTGGAGGACATGCTTCGAGCCTGTGTTCTTGACTTTGGAGGTTCTTGGGATCAGTTTGTTCCCTTGGCAGAGTTTGCTTATAATAACAGCTTCCATTCGAGTATCGGCATGGCACCTTTTGAGGCTTTGTATGGCAGGCGTTGCAGATCACCGGTAGGTTGGTTTGATGGTTTTAGTGCTGGGCCACAGAGCACAGATTTGCTTCGAGATTCCTTAGACCGAGTCCGAGTGATTCAGGACAGACTTCGGGCAGCTCAGAGCAGGCAGAAGAGTTATGCTGATCGTAGGCTTCGGGCTTTGGAGTTTAGTGTCGGTGACTTGGTGTTTCTCCGTGTATCACCCATGAAGGGCGTGATGAGATTGGTAGGCGGGGCAAGCTTAGCCCCAGGTACATTGGGCCGTTTGAGATTCTTCAGAGGGTTGGTAGCGTTGCCTATCAGTTAGCCTTACCTCCGATGTTTTCAGCTATACATCCTGTATTTCATGTTTCGATGTTGCGTCGGTATATTCCAGATGAGTCTCATGTGTTGCAGTGGGATTCAGTTCAGTTGGATAAGGGTTTAGCCTTTGTTGAGGAGCCGGCAGCTATTTTGGCCAGAGATGTCAAGAGATTGAGGTCTCGAGAGATCCCGGTTGTTAAGTTCAGTGGAGGCACCGTCCAGTCGAGGAGGCTACCTGGGAGACCGAGAGAGATATGCGGGATCAGTATCCGCAGCTATTTTAGCCTTCAGGTACCCCCTTGACCTTGACTTTCGAGGACGAAAGCTTTTTTTTAGTAGTGGATGATGTAATGACCCTTCCGGTCATTTCCACGTTTAAGTTGAAGTCAAGCAGATCGACAAAAGTTATAGTAAGTTCGTTAACAAATTTCCTGAACTTTGGGTCAAATGTCTCGGAGCTTTTCTCCCAATATATAAAGAGTTAGAAGTCCCCCAAAATACCAAATCGAAGGTCTACGAGTCTAGTTTCCAACACATAAAACCTCACGTCCAACTTATCTCGGAGTAAAGAGTTATGACTGTTTTACCGCGGACTGTCTGGCAGAAAACGGGTTGCGAACCGAGCCGCGAACCGGGTCGGGTTAAACGCGATTTAAGCCTCGACGTCACGTTTTAAAATGCCATTTCAGTTCCAAAATAGTTATAAAAAAATAAGGGAGGATCCCGAGAGAATTCTTGAGTATCGAAATCGTGCGTAGGCGAATTACGAGCCTAAACTTAAGAACTTTATTAGCATCGTGCGTGTATTTGAAATATTTATTTAAAAGTTGAATTTTGGTAAAAATTATATTATTATTTCCTTTCTAAAATATTTTAAAGGTTTATGAAAAATATATTTGATACGATATAAGTGTATACGTATTTATTTTATAAGGTTTTTATACTCCATAATATTTTAGCGGAGATAGTAAATTTAATTATGTTGAAATTTATTATTATAATATAGTAGGTTTTATTCGAAATAATTTTCTAATGATTATGGTATATTTAAAATATTATATTTATTTTACCACGAATTTATGCAATACCCGAGTATATACTTAACGGACCGGATTGGTTGCCACCTCCACTTCCACGTGGAAGTGGAGGGCTAGTGCAACACATAGCAAGTGAAAGGTGGCAGCATATGATGAATGGTGTACTAAGTATATTTAAGTGGCCCTTTTAAACGTTGCTGAAAGTTAGAATACATATATGGTTGTTACTGTTGCGTACAACTATGCAAAGTATAAAATACTCATTCTCGTGAGAGGTTTTGTTGTGAGAAAAATATATTTGATAAAGTAAGTCAAATATCTACGTCAAGTTGTTCCATCCCAAATTCGATTCCGATTTTGATTTAGTTTTGGATTTTCTTGGAGTGGTTCGAGCTTGGACATCGTTGTTCTAGCAGCTTGTCGTCGGACGACAGGTAGGTTACGGTTTAATTTCCCTAGACTCCGCATATATTGAATAAAATTGTATTAATGGGCATCCTTGGGTTGGACTATTAGGTTGGCACCACAGACCTCGACCGCTTTATTCATATCCGCCTACTTTTGTTCCTCCGTTGTTTGTAGTAATTGCCGTTATATTTTATTTACCCTTGTGGTCCTGTGAGGCCTTGTTGACTCTGGAACATAGAAGGTGGGATTTTGGGAATGTCCGCGAGTCCCGGGCATAGAATTATCCTTCTAGGCTGGTTATGCTTGCTGAGTAGCTGTGGGCCTGTGCAGGGTCGATAGGTTGATTGTGAGCTGCGGGGCAGCTATTGTGTGTGATCATACCATTTCCATGCATATAAAGAGGTTTTATCCATGTTTTACTGTGGTTTTGGCTTCGGGCCTACTGGCACTGTTTTCTAAACCTTGCATGGCCCGGGGGGCCCGTTTTTGATGGAAATGATTTGAAATGGTTGATTTCACTTGTGGAGATTTTTGGGCAAGAAAGTAAAATTATGTTTAAAATCATCAGTTTTATGATTATCGCTAGACTCGGCAGGGCCGGGGTGCTAGTTGAGTTTTCTTGTTACTTGAGATGATTTTTAGCCTCGGTCGGACCGAGCACCTGAGATGACTTTTTACTGTTTAGACCCGGCTACGCCCGGGCACCCTTGGAGGGGTTTTTGAGATATTTTCCTACTATTTTTAGTCCTGGACAGGGTCTGGGCATGCATATTCGAGACTGGGTCTCTATCTTGATATCGAGACTGGGTCTCTATCTTGATACATGTTCTGATACTGAGATTTAGTATGGGGTCTGGGACCTCCATGGACCTTGCTATCCGGGCCAGGGGCTACGGGCTGCGTGTGCCGGAAGAGGGGTATACGGGGGAGTAGAGGTATACGGGCAGAGTCCTTCCATGGAACCTACCTGCTGGGCCGGATCGGCGCCGGAGGAGGTACATACAGAGATACTATGGCACTTGAGATCTTCATGCATCATATCATTCATGATTCGAGGTTCCACCCTTGTTTGCTGTTTGCTGATTGTACGCTCCGGTAGTATGGGATGCCGGAGGGTTTGTTTTCACTTGTTTGTGTTCCTCGGTTGTATGGGCGGCCGGGGGACTGTAGGTAGACTTTTGCTTTTACTTATAGAATTGTTCTCTATTATGGATAAGTATGAGATTGGTGTGATTAGTTGAGTTTGATTCATGTCTCTGAGCATGCCTATTGTCACTCTTTCTCTCTTCTTATTACACTTGAGGTTACCGGTATACCGTCCATTTCGTAAACTTATTTTATATACACTGTTATTGCAAGGACCCCAGGTGCGTTATTTCTTACTTTCACCTGTGCCTTTGGTGTGTATATTCTGCTTACTAGCCTCACATGTGGTTCTGTTGATTTCCCTCTGGGCTAGTTCCTGTGTACCTTTCGTTGATTTCTGTGACTACTTGCTTCTATTCTGTCTATTACTGCGCTTTTATCTTATATGTGCCCAGTCGGCCTATGATACCTACTGGGTACCTTATGCTTCGCATTTGGTGCTCACCCCTACCCCCTGCATCTTTGGGTGCAGATCCTAGCGTGGGCCATCGCCGTTAGATCGTTGTGATTCGTGCTTGGAGATCTGTTGGAGACTACTTCAGGCTGAGGGTGAGCTCTTGGCGATCGGAGCTTAGCTTTAGTTTATCTTTTGCTTCATGTACTCTATTACCATTCAGAGACATCTGTATATATTCTTTTGGTTTATTTGCACTCCATGTATGTAGTTGGGCTCTGTACTATGATACCAGGTCTTGGGGTTTGGTTTAGTTTCCGCATATGTATATATTTATATACCTATTGTCTATTTATTTCGTCTTGTTCTCTTATTTGTTGGATAGTAGCCCATTACTAACTGTTCTGGGCTACAGGAATTAGTTCACCTACCGGGGGTTGTAGGTGCCATCATGACCGAGAAATCGGGTCGTGACACAAAAGCAGTAATATTTAATGAAGGAAGGGGGTTAGAGTAAGGGAGGCTGAGGAGGATCAGGAGGAAGGCCTTGGCTTAGAAAGCAGGTTCATCAGGGACTGGATGTTCTCCAAATATTTGTTCAGTTGCATAATCATCTCAGTCTTTAGGGTGTCCACTTGAGCTTTGGGAGGCTTCAAGACACTCCTTCAACCCAGCATTCTCCTTCTGCAACTAAGCTATCTCCAGGTGGGAAACCTCTAGGTCCAGCAAGGTTTGAGTCATAGGGCTGGAACTTTTCTTTTTGGGGGGTTGAGCAAGAAAATACTCACACTCTTCCAAGGTAGAAAGAGTGATTCTATCATACTTAGTTGTTGCTACCCCCTCTCCTAGAAGCACATAAAAAATCATGAATACCTTAGTTAGCAAGAACCCATAAGCCAAACTATGAGGACCAGTCTTTGGAGAAGTCACTCTTCCCATATGTTTGATCATGAGTGCAGGGAAGTTGATCCTTTCATCCAAGTCTAGAGCATTCATGATCCCCATGTCCCTAAAACTGGCCTCATTCCTCTACCTCCTCTAGGCAGTATCTCCTTGTTCACAATCTCAAGTAAGATCTTGTGATCAAAAGATATTTCTCCCTTAAACACTTTTCTGGCCACCCTCTTCTCTTTACCTTCAGAGAAATTTCTGGTCAAAAGACAGTCCTCATCAGTCTTTCACATATATTCCTCTAGACCCTCAGAAGGAATAATTAAAATCTCACTCAGTTTTTCTAGATCAAATACAATCTCTACTCCCTTCACACTAGTGCTAACCACCCAACCATCTAGTAAGCTTAAGTTGGCATAGAATTCCACCACCTCCTCCTTATGCAACATAGGATTTGCAGCTTTAAACAAATGATCTCACCCCTGAAACCCAAGTCTATCTAGCAACCTTTGGATAAAAGGGTTAGACATTACCTCTTTATCAAGAATTCTCTCTTTCAAGAGATGTTATGTGGCATAGTAGCCAAGAGGTCCTAGCTTCAAGAACTTTTCAAAGTTTTTGTTCTTTACAGCCTGAGGGGGCAACATCTTCTTCTCCTTCAACCTCCACTTCCTCTACATTTATGGGCTCATCATCAGCACCAATCTTCCCTTTTCCTCTAGCCACCCTAGCTTTCTTCTTCTCATCCTCTATTAGGGCATCAGTAGCCCTTTTTATAGTGTAAAGGGTTCTTGGTGGGAGGGAAGATGAAGGTAGGGGATCAGTTGAGAGTTTATACAGAGGTTTCTTTGGGGGTTTTATGTCAGCCATTTTTTTCGACCCTGGAATGATGGTAGATTCTGCCCTTGTGTACTTGGGGATAAGAAGAACATCCCCATCACTGTCAACATCTTCTTTTTTAGGTGAATAGGATTTGGAGACTAGAGGAGGCACAATGGTGTCTATTTCTTCCAAACCCCATGAGAAGTTTAGGGAGTTAGATTCTTGGGGTTATGGGGATGAGGGTTTTAAGGATGGTATTGGGGAGGGTGATTGTGGTGGAGAAAATGGAAGTATGAGAGAGCAAGATCTTAATCATTGTCCCCCCTGAGTGGGTGATTCCTATGGTGAGGAGATGTCCTCATCGTCGGAGTAGTCCACAAGAGAGTGGAAAGGGAAAGCAATAGGTTTTGAGGAGGAGGAAGCCATTGTAGTGATATTTGGAGATTTAGAGAAGGAGGTTTGGTGAATCTGTGAGAGAGTATGGAGGAGATGAATGATTTCTTGAGAGAGAGTGTTTAAGGTGTGGGAGGAGTTCAAAATAAATGTTGTCAGTTTTGAACAAGGGAATTAATCATTAAAGGCTCATTATTTGATTTTCCCGCATAGGAGTTTATCTTATTTAGGTAAGTGGAGACTTTTGAGGATCAGGTTCTCATGACAGAAACAACATCAATTGATGCGCCTAATTTTGATAATTTTTTAAAGGATGTGCATACCTTGAGGATCAGATCCTTGAGTGCATTCCAAGCCTTTTCATTAATTTACCTATTAGCAAAAATGAGATGAGATCCTCAGATCCTGGGAGTATCCTTATCTATTTTGGATTGTGAACCTGTGAGAAACAAAACTGAGTTAAATTACCATTATGTACCATTCATAACCATTATCTTACCATTCAGTCTTCTAGTCAATCATTGAAGGAAGCTTTCTTTCCTTCATCTATTATATCTGGTTGATTAACCCAAAGCCAACTTGTTTTTGTTAAATGCTCCACTTCTCAGGCCTTTATAAAAAATTCCTACCCATAATCACTTGATTGTTGCTTTATTCAAATCAATTTAGAGCAGCAAGAAGCAACTGTCATATATTTATCCTCAGAAGTTGACAGTGTTGTAGAGTTCTTATTTCTTTGAGGCCCAAGATACAAGACATGGTCCCACAAGGTGTGCCATACCCGAGGTGCTTGATACGCTCAAATTACACCTTCTTTTAGAAGCGTAAGCAGTCGCTGTTCAAATATAGAATCCAATGAAGATTGGGGTTGATCCCACAGGGAATATGGTAGGACTAGGGTCAATTATGTTTACTTGAGCTCTTATCCATTATTTCTCTATGAAGGGGGGCTTAAAGTAACAAGTAGTAATTGTAATTCAAATTTGAACAATTAACAAGTAACAGTTTTAAGAGTTGTTATCAATGAGTGGAGTGACTAAGGTAGTGTTCCCCATGAGATCATAACTTAGTAAGGCATTGTACTAGGTAAACTAGTTTGGTGCTTAGCATGCAAGATCGGTAAGTTAGGTTCACCTAAATGGTTGGTCCCCTAGATATATGAATTTCACCACGCACATTGGTCCGGCTACGGGTGTATGCTTTACTAACCCTTACCCTTGATCCCAGATTAGCTATTCCCGAACAAGGTCAAGCTATTAGACGAGGGTTGGTAGCCTCAAATCTTTGTTGTAAACAACCTTTTTTCCCATTCTTTACCTCTTTGGTCCGGTAAGTAAGAATAAGGTGAGTTCTAATGTTTGCAACCATTAAAAATCAATCAAAGCAAAGGGAAGAACAATACATGCATAAACACCGCCCTAGAATTACCAAGTACTTCGCCTACTTCGTTAATCCTTCATGATTTTTACAACCCTAGTTGTGGATTTAGCTACTCATATTCATAAGTAAACAATCAGAAGTTGTTGACATGTTCATGATCATATACTTACAAGAAGAAGTAAAGAAATTCGGAAACTTGAATAGATGAAGATGAAATCAAGAATCAAGAACTATGAATGTGTTTATCTCTCAAAACCAAGAACAAATCAATATCACAAGTGTACGAATGTGTTTCCTACAAAATATAGAGCGTAACATAAAAGAAAACCTAGGAAAGATATTTATAGACATAAGAAATCCTATCCTAATTAAACAAGGAAAACTGGAATTGAAAACTTCCACGGACACAGTTTACGATCCGTGGAAACTTCTACAGGTCGTCAACAGTACTCGGGAAACTTGGTGGTTTTTTCATCTTGCGGGTTCACTTCCACGAGTTTATTCTATGACTCATGGATTGAATCACTACTCGTGGAATTGCTTCGTCAATCTCAAAACTTTTTCTCCTTCTCTGATCAGGTTCCACGAACAGGAATCACGACTTATGAATAGGTCCACAACTCATGGAAACCTCCCATAGAACTCATAATCCAGCACTGTAACACCATAAAACATCCAAGCCTGGACTTAGCTCAGAAAAACCAAAAAATAAAATTTTTCAAGTCCCAGCCGGAATCACGGATGGTTTCCACGGACCGTGGAACAGTCCACGAACCGTGGAATACATTCATAGAACTCAGACAAAGACCAGCCAAGTGGGGTCAAGACCACAAGTCAGAATCACAGACCGTTGAATGATCCATGAGTCATGGATTCCACTCGTGAAACTTAGACCTGAGACCCAACTGCCCCTCAGAAACCACGATTGGGTTCCACGAATCATAGATGGTTCCACGAATCATAGATGGTTCCACGAATCATAGATGGTTCCACGGGTCGTGAACCCAAGTCATGGAACTCAAATACACATCATGAAAAAAGGGCCCAAGAACCACGATAGCAATATACGGGTCGTGGAAGCATTCACAGACCGTGGAACCTGTCTGTGGAACTGAGTCGCGAATTTTTCCTAGTAGTTTTTAATTTAGTTTCTCAGGGGTATTTTAAACCTTTCTTACTTAAATTAGCTTCGACTATAAATAATGTTAATCTTATTTTATTAAGTCTAAACCTCCAAAAAACACCAGTTCTCCTCATTCCTCCCCTCAAGTCAGAAAAGAGCGTTCTTCTCCAAAGTTTCAGACCTAGGGCTTTCTCCTCCAAACTTCAACTTTAGATTTTTGTGAAGAATATCCTTCTACCAGGTATGTGGATATTTAGTAAGGGTTTAGTTCACCTTTATGCCCAAAGTTCTAGTATTTCTTCAAATATTCATGGTTTAAGAACTAGGGCTCCTACCCAATTATGCAAATCCTTCTAGAATTTAGTTCTTATGATTCTCACATGATTTATATCCTGCTTTATAAGAATTGCAATATGTTTTAATGGTTTGCATGAGTTTTCACCATGAATTAAGAAATCAAGAAACTAGCCCTAAATTGTAGGATTTCTAAAGTGTTAGATTTCTTCAAAATTCAACCTAGATTATCAATATGAGTTTTAAAAATCAGAATTTAGCCAGTTTTTGGGCCTACTACAGCATTTCAGAAAATTAGTGATTTCAGACCATTTTAGTTCTGTCTCAGAAAATTCAGGACTTTAGTTTTAATGAGCTATTAGTCTTCAGTTTGGGAGTAGTGTTTAGCATCGAGTTGGACTAGGGTTCAGCACACCCTTGAAGTCCCAGAATTACGTGCCACCATAGGATATTTAGCCCCTCAATTGGGCCTCAGAACTAGTAATCACATATGTCATACCTTTATACCCTGGCAAGGTATATTGGGTCCTTTTGATGGGGAGTATACATCAAACTCTATGTTTAGCTCACAAGGTTTATGTCGGTTAATAGACTCTTCCATAGTGTTAGTTTCAGTAAAGTGCATTAGGCCCTCAATTATGTTTACTTCCAGCTTTTAGCATGTTTTTATATTACTCTTGCATTTCAATTTTTATGCATGATTATATTTTAGGCATATGTACTACAGTTTAGTTCAGTTTACAGCTTTTCAATATTTTAGCATATTTACATTTCAGTCAGCCTTGTATATCCCTCATGCTCAGTACATTCAAAGTATTGACGCATACTCTATATGTTGTATCCTATCATAATGGAGGTTTAGGTTCTCAGTTTCAGCCACATGATTAGTGCATACCGGTGCCACTTTAGCAGCAATCAGTGGTGAGTCCTCATCATCTGAGGACATATCTTTTACATGATTTTTGAGTTAGACAGTTTGTCCTTAATAGGTAGATGGCACGCTTTCCCAAACACAAACTGATATGGTGACAAACCTATTGGTGTCTTGTACGCAGTCCGGTACACCCTCAAAACATTATCTAGTTTCCTAGACCAATCCGTCCTATTTGCATTCACAGTCTTTGACAGGATTGTCTTTATCTCGCGATTGGAAACTTCAACTTGCCCACTCACTTGAGGATGATAAGGGGTTGCAAATATGTGTTTCACTCCATACTTCTCAAGCAAAGCCCGAAACAACCTATTACAAAAGTGAGAGCCTCCATCGCTAATAATCGCCTGTGGTGTACTAAATCTGGAAAAGACGTTATTTTTCAAGAACGCTGTGACACTCTTGCATCCATTATTAGGAAGCACAACCGCCTCCACCCATTTGGACACATAATCAACGGCTACCAATATATATCTCATGTCATTCGAACTCACAAACGGACCCATGAAATCAATACCTCATACATCAAATAGTTCAATCACAAGGATGGGAGTGAGAGAAAGCTCATGCTTCCTTAATATACCACCTTCCCTTTGACATCGACTCGCGCCTTAGCAAATTCATGGGCATCCATGTGAATAGTCGGCCAATAGTAGCTACATTGCAAGATCTTGTAAGCTGTCCAGATGCCACTATTATGCTCCCCAATAGGAGATGAGTGACAACCATCTAATATCTCCATCATCTTAGCTTCAGGCACATATTTGTGGATCATGGTATCAGCACACACATGAAACAAGAATGTCTCCTCCTAGAAGAATTTCTTAACATCAGACATGAACTTTCTTTGCTGGTGGACATACATATCAGGAGGAACCACATCACTTGCCAAATTGTTGGCAATGTCAGAAAACCGTGGAATCAAATCTTGAGAAGCGGCTAACACTTGCTCGTCTGGGAACCAATCATCAATTTCCTGCACATCATCAAGTTTCAGCATAGCTTCTTTCTCTAATCTAGACAAGTGATCTTCTACTTGATTCTCTGTGCTCTTGCTGTCCTTGACCTCAAAGTCAAATTCTTGCAGCAGCAACACCCATCTAATCAATCTCGGTTTCGCATCCTTTTTATTCATGAGGTACCTAAGAGTTGCATGGTCAGTATGTACAATTACCTTAGTGCCAAGCAAATAAGATCTAAACTTCTCAAATGCAAAAACCACAATAAGCAACTCTTGTTCTGTCACCATATAGTTCTTTTGAGAAGGATTAAGTGCTTTGCTAGCGTAGTATATGGGATGGAGAATTTTTTTGCGCCTTTGGACTAGGACTTCTCCTAGCACCACTCCACTAGCATCGCACATAACCTCAAAAGGCTTAGACCAATCAGGAGAAATAATAATGGGAGCAGAGATCAACTTTTCCTTTAGGCACTCGAATACCTTCAGACATGCATCATCAAAAACAAACTTCACCTCCTTCTCCAATAACTTGCACAAGGGATGTGCAATCTTAGAGAAATCTTAATAAACCTGCGATAGAAACTAGCATGCCCCAAAAAGCTTCGAATCCCCTTCACAAAAACTAGTAGATGCAATTTTTCAATCACCTCTGTCTTAGCTTTGTCGACCTCTATACCCTTCTTGGAGATCCGATGGCCAAGCACTATACCCTCATTCACCATGAAGTGACGCTTCTCCCAGTTCAGTACTAAGTTGCATTCTTCACACCTCTTTAGCACACAACTGAAATGATCTAAACAATCATCAAAAGAGTCACCAACTACTAAAAATTTATCCATAAATACCTTAGTGTCCTCTACCATGTCTGAGAAAATAGACATCATGCAACACTGAAATATCATTGGTGCATTGCATAAACCAAAAGGCATCCTTTTGAAAGCAAATGTCCCATATGGATAGGTGAAAGTGGTCTTCTCTTGGTCTTCAGGAGCAATCGAGATCTGATTATATCCTGAATAACCATCGAGAAAACAATATCATCCTCTACCAGCAAGACGATCTAACATTTGATCCATGAACGGCATCAGAAAATGATCCTTCTTAGTCTAAGCATTCAGCTTCCTGTAATCCATGCATATGCGCCAGCCTATGTCTGGCCTCATCAGAATCAACTCATTCTTTGCATTTGGGACCATACTAATCCCACCCTTCTTAGGCATATACTGAACAGGGCTCACCTATTTGTTGTCCGCAATAGGGTAAACCACACCTGCATCCAGCCACTTGATAATCTCTTTCTTGACAACCTCTTACATAAGCTTATTTAACCTATGCAGGTGTTCAATACTCGGAATGCAATCTGGAGGAAGCTAAATTTTATGCGTGCAGATTCCAGCGGAATCCCAATGATGTCAGCAATGAACCTACTAATGGACCTCTTGAACTTTCTCGGAACAGAAACCAGAGCTTCAACCTGCCCTTCACCTAAATTTGTAGCAATAATAATTGGAAAGGTATCATTAGTTCCTAAGATCACATATCAGAGGTGAGATGAAAGCGCTTTGAGCTCCAAGATGGGAGGCTCATCAATAGATGGTCTAGCAGGCGGTGTCTATCAATTATTCAGGTCCAAATCAAGATTCTTTGGAGTATAACTATAAGACCCCATACATGCAAGTGCTTCTACCATATCATCATACTCCTCAATATCGTCTCCATCAAAATTCATGATAATAGTTGCAAGTGCTTCAACACCAAGTCTTTCTTCAACATGCACAATTAGTTGATCCTCATCAACCATATCAAAAACTAAAACCACGCGCATATCATCATGATGCTTCATCGACTGGCAGACATTGAAAGTAACAACCTTTTCATTTAGTCTGAATTTCATCTGCACAGTTTCCAAGTCAACCAAAGCACATCCGGTGGAAAGGAATGATCATCCCAAGAAGATGGGAACCTCAAAGTCAACCTAGTAGTCAAGGATCACAAAGTCCGTAGGGAAAATAAAAGTGTCAACTTTCACAAGTACATCATAGAGAATTTCCACAGACCTTTTCACCATGCGATCTGTTATAAGAAGCCGCATTGTAGTTGCTTTGAGGGCTCCCAAGCCCAACTGATTGAACACTCTAGTGGCATCAGATTAATACTAGAGCCTAGATCACACAATGCTTTAACAAAGTAGAAAGATCCAATCGTTCAAAGAATAGTGAAAGCTTCAGGATCTTCCTTTTTTTGCACTAGAGAACGAGAGGCTATTGCACTATAATGGTGCAAATTATCAGCTGGCTCAAAACTCACAGTTCTCTTTCTTGTCACCAGATCCTTCATATACTTCGCATACACAGGCATCTTCTCCAATGCTTCAACTAAAGGAATATTGACTGAAAGTTGTTTCAATATGGAGATGAACTTGTGGAATTTCCCTTTCTCAACCTTCTTTTTCAATCTCTGTGAGTAAGATGGAGGAGACAATGGTATGGGCTTCAAAACTGGTGAAACCTCCTTGTTCTTTGCCTTTGCATCAGAAGACTTCTTCTCACTTGGATTTTCGAATCTATCCTTTTCTTCAGACTCGACTATAATCTCAGTATCATCTTTTTCAAGCTCGGCTGGCTCATTAACAACTATAGGCATAGGAAGATCAATAGTCTATTTTCCACTTCGGGTAGTTACAACCATGCACTATGGATCATTCTTTGGATTCTGAAATATGTCACTTGGGAGAGTACCATTCTAATGCAGATTCATGTTTGTAGATATTTGGTGCATCTGAGTCTCAATCTATTTTATGGCAACAGAATGAGCCTCCACCTTTTGACTCATACCTGAGAAGTCAGCACACATCTTCTTCATACTTTCATCCGTAGAATCAACATTTTGTAGTACCTTGTTAAGTAGCTCCCTTATGGATGGTTATTCATGTCTATCTTCGGGATTTCCAGGAGGGACATACAAACCACTTCTATCATTTTTATAGCCATTCTTTTTATTCTAGTCACCATCCCTATCTCTACCTCTGCTCCTATCTCTATAGCTAGACTGGTTGTAGTTGTCATCTCTATCTCTGTTCTGACCTTGATTTCCTTGGCCATTAGCCCGAAAACCCACCACTTGATCATTTAGATAACTAACTTCTTCATCAGAGTCGTACTCATCCTGTCTCAGAGCTTTACCTTGAGAACCTATAGACTTTACCTTCTCAAGACAGCTATTAAGAATTTGTTTTACAATTAGATCAACAGTTATTTATAGGGTTGCGAAGCCCTGTTTAATTTCCTAGAATTCTTCATAGTCGATGGATTTCCCAACTGCATAAGTTCCTGCCGAGCTTTCAACTTCTCTCATGCGCCAGGCCCTATTCATCTTGGTAACTCTATCAAGCATCTCAGAAGCTTCGACATAAGTATTCATCATGAATGCTCCCTCGGTAATTATGTCAGCTACTACCTTAGTGTTTGCATTCAATGCTCTATAGAACATCTCCATCAAATGGTCTAAAGGAATCCTGTGATTCAGAACCTGCTTCAGCTTCTTGTTGAACATAAGCCATATTTCATACAATGCCTCCATGGAAAGATGCTTGAAATTATATATCTCTTGCTTCAGCTGCAACATCCGAGATGGAGGGAAGAACCTCTCTAGAAACTAATTTCTCAGTTTAAGCCATGTGAATATTGAAGCATCAGGTAGTTCCGCAAGCCACAGTTTTGCCTCTCCAGTCAGAGAAAATGGAAAGAGCCACAACCTTATAGCATCCTGATCCACCCCTGGAAGGTTGTAAGCCTTGCATATCCCCGTAAAGTTTGTCAAGTGCAAGTTCGTATCCTCCATGGGCTTACCAGCAAATAATCCCTTCAGGTTCTGCAGCTGAATCATAGTACTCGTAATATCGAACTTTACACCATCGGGAAGTGGTGTCAGTATTATGGGGCAAGTTGTCCCTGCATCATCATCATCAATATTGTATTGAGGGATGTGTTAGGGTTGCTACATCTGTTTGCCTCTATTAGCTCTTGGCGCGATAGGATCCCTATGAAAATTTCATATCGTTACATCGTCTCTAGCATCTTGAGCATCAAGTGTGACTTGACGAGCAACTTGTTGTCGTGCTTGCCTTGCTTGCTCAGTTGCCTGGTTTTGAGTTGCAAGGTCTGCTGTAATTTGAGCATCTTCAGCAATTTGGGCCTCTTCTTCTGCCTTCTTTTGCTCTTCTTCGGCCAATATCCGAGCTATGGCCTATTCAAGTGTCTCGTAAACTCCCTTTTTAACCATGTTTCTCAGAGTTTATTGGAGTTCTGGATTGTATGGGATCAGAGGATTGCTTTGACTCCTTGTACTGGGCATGCACAAGTGTGCAACTTGTATAACAAAACAAAAATAACAGAAAAAGTAAAATCAGGAAATAAGGACTAATAGTGAAATAAACACAATTTCTCTTAATCCTAAACCGTATTCCCTAGCAATGATGCCAAAATTTGATATGCCCAAATTACACCTCTTTTTAGAAGCATAAGCAGTCGTTGTTCAAATATAGAATCCAGTGAAGGTTGGGGTCGATTCCACAGGGAATATGGTAGGACTAGGATCAATTATGTTTACTTGTGCTCTTAGCCGTTTATTTCCTTACAAAGGGGGGTTTAAAGTAACAAGTAGTAATTGTAATTCAAATTTGAATAATTAACAAGTAACAATTTGAGAGTTGTTATCAATGAGTAGAGTGACTAGGGTAGTGTTCCCCATGAGATCATAACTTAGTAAGGCGGTGTACTTAGTAAACTAGTTTGGTGCTTATAATGCAAGATCAGTAAGTTAGGTTCACCTAAATGGTTGGTCCCCTAGATAGATGAATTTTACCACGCACCTTGGACCGGCTACGGGTGTATGCTTTACTAACCCTTACCCTTGATCCTAGATTAGCTATTCTCGGATAAGGTCAAGCTATTAGATAAGGTTTGGTAGCCTCAAATCTCCATTGTGAATAACTTTTTTCTCATTTGTTTCTTCCTTGGTTCGGCAAGTAAGAATAAGGCGAGCTCTAATGTTTGAAAACGTTAAAAAAAAATCAAAGTGAAGAGAAGAACAATACATGAAAACCACCACCCTAGAATTGCCAAGTACTTTGCCTACTTCATTAATCCTTCATGGTTCCCACAACCCTAGTTGTGGATTTAGCTACTCATGTTCATAAGTAAACAATCAGATATTTTTGACGTGTTTATGATTATATACTTACAAGAAGAAGTAAGAAAATCCGAAAACTTGAATAGATGAAGATGAAATCAAGAATCAAGAACTATGAATGTGTTTATCTCTCAAAACCAAGAAAAAATCAATATCATAAGTGTACGAATATGTTTCCTACAAAATATAGAGCGAAAAACATAAAAGAAAACCTAGGAAAGGTATTTATAGACATAAGAAATCCTATTCTAATTAAACAAGGAAAACTGAAATCGGCAACTTCTACGGACACAGTCTACAGTCCATGGAAACTTCTACGGGTCGTCAACAGTACTCGTGAAACTCAAAGGTTTTGTCATCCTATGGGTTTACTTTCACGAGTTCATTTTATGACTCATGGATTGAATCACGGCTCGTGGAATTACTTCATCAATCTCAGAAATCTTTCTCCTTTTCTGATCAGGTTCCATGAATAGGAATCACGACTTGTGAACAGGTCCACAACTAGTGGAAACCTTCCATAGAACTCAGGCTTCAGCACAATCTGCAGTACTCTTTTCACGACTGACTTCCATGACTCGTGGAATTATTAACGACTCGTGGAGTTGAATCATAGAAGTCAGTTTCAGCCAAAATATCAGTTTTTTTCTGCACTTAGTCTCCAAATCATATTTTCCTACACAACACTCAAAAACACATCAAATCTACTAAAAATTACTAAGGAACATACTTCAATTCTAAGTTTTAAGCGTCAAAAGTATCGCAAAACCATGCCACATCAGTGCTCTATCCATCCACCAAGTAATTAGCATGGTCATGATCAACATATTCAGTAGGCTCAAGAGAGACACTTGTAGGATATTCACGAACCATCCCTTGAGTCCCTTTGAAATACCTTAGAGTCCTTTCACAGCCTTCAGGTGAGATTCCTTGGGAGATGATTGAAGCCTAGCACATAAGCCCACAATTTACACAATATCAGGCCTGCTTGGAGTGGGATACAACAGAGGTCTTATCATTTCTAACCATATTTTTTTAGCAACAACAACTCCAGTATCATCCTTGTCCAGTTTTGTGATGGTAGAAATAAGAGTATCATTTATCTTGGCCCCCTCCATCTCAACCTTCTACAAAAGTTCTTTGACATGTGCTTCTATTGATGTATGAATGTTCCCCCTAAGGCTTGCATCTTTTCATGTTCTTCACACTCTTTCTATACCAAAAATATCTTAAGATTTCCATTATCAAGACGATACTTCCACCTTGAGGATCTGCAAAAGAGAGGAATTGGTCTTTGTTTCCAGTCATGTGTCTTGACCAAACATTGTTAAGGCACCAAGGCTTACTCATTCCTCTCTTCCTTTCTTGTAAAATAGTCTGTGACTAGTATTGGATACCCAGATTTTGGGTCCCTTTTTATGAGTGAAGGAATGAATCAAGTCTCTCTTGATAGTAGGGAAGATCTTTTTTTATGGAGAGCATTCTTCTTAATTCTTTGGACTTGAGTTTGTTGACGAAGTTCAAGTTTCTTTGCTTAGATTTCAGATGAATTAGACATTGATTCTGAAGTTTGCTGACAAATTTTAAATTTCTTTGCTCAGCATTCAAATGAATTGGACATTGACTCTTGAGATGTCCTTCCTTTCCACAGGTAGTGCACATCATGTTCATGGATTAGTTTGCTTTGCAGGCCTCAGATCTAAATCCTAGCCCATATTTGGAGGTGGACTGACTGTTCTAAATGTGAGAGAGAAGAGTTGAGGACTTGTCCATTTCTGATTGTGTTCTAACTCAAGTTTGGCTTTACTCAAATCTCTTTTTAGAGAGTTATTTCTTTTAGACAACTCTGAAAGCCTTGTTTTTAGATTTTTAATGTCTTCTTCCAAGGATTGTTGAAGAGCAGTGAATTGATTTTTTCCTTTATTAGAAAATTCTTTGAGAAAGTTCTTTAAGGAGACATTATCTTCCTCACACTATAATAAATTTGGTCTACGACCACATCTATTCTAGGCAACACTTGAAAAGTGTTGCTAAAAGTGTTTGTGGGAACGCTTTTAAAGCGTAGCCTTTACATTGAGCTTTTGGACATGATAACATTGACAATACTTGTAAAGTGTGCTCTTTAGTAGTATATGTCACACTTTATAAGCGATGCTAAATTATAATATAATCACAACGCCTACTTACACGTATGACTACACTTTTAAAATATGCTATTTTTATAATTCTAAAAACAAAACTTTACTCGTGTGCCCTTATAGTTTTTCTAAAATTTTGACTAAAATAATTATGTTTCCACCACATATTTAACTTTCTCCCTAATTTTGAATTGGTAAAATAAATAAATATAAATTCTCTCATAAATTCTAAAATATAAAAGATAAAAGGTATTTTTCCCCAAATCAGAAAACCCTATACAGAAGTTTCTACACTGTGCATGGAAATCACTTCATCATAAACCAATATGAAATGCAAAAAGATTCAATTTTGTCCTTCTACACTGTGCGGAAAGCTTCAACTCTGCAGAGAGCACTTCTTTGAAAATCACTACATCGAAAAGCACTTCGTCAAAATTTCTTCACTTCGGCGAACTTCTGTACTTTGTCGGAAGGATTTCGTCAGAAATTTCTGGGAATTCTACAACTATCAGGTAGAAATTTCTATGAAATTGGAGTTTTTACCAAAAACTAGAGTTAGGAAGATACTCAACTGTGTGTTGCTATGAACACTGGAAAAATAGTCAATATTCAGAATAATTTCTATTTTCTTTTGCTGAGAAAATATTCAACTGTCTGTTGCTATGAACACTTGAATTTTTTATTGATCAATATGTGGCTAACAGAATCACTAGATGCTTCATCTCTGGCAAAATACTGATACGGCTTCTTTCTTTTTATTTCTCACTTGGCTGGTTGTGAAGTTGAATTGAATTTCTTGATAACCTTTTTCTTACTTGTCCTTATAGAGTTATAGCTAAGCCATTTTGAATTGAATTTCTTAACAGTCTTTTTCTTACTTGTCCTTAGAGAGTTATAGCTAAGTTATTTTGATATATTATTATGATATTTTCTATGTTTATTTTTGTATTGTACTCAGTAAGCCTGAGTTCATTGCCTAAATAATTTTGCAATTTTATTAAATAAAAATTTTAATCTTGTTAAATAACAATATGGAAGGGTTTAACTTAGTCTTGCTGCTCTGAGATGTATATATTCTGTTTTTAGTTGTGCTTATTTTTAAGGTTTTCTTCACATAAAAGAAAACATCAGCCCAGTGCACAAAGTTTTCGCTCTGTGTGAGGCTTGAGAAACTGCCTAACTACGTAGGTTCTTTAATTCTAGACCATGTATAAAAATCATTTTCCGTTTTAATTTGTGAAGTTTCTGCATTTCATTTTAGGGACTTGTCTGAAAAATCTTAGCTCCTTGTATATATTTGGTAGTTGTAACAAGAAATAAAACACACTCTTAAGAGACATTGCATTTTATCCTTCTTCTGAGAATCACAGTCTGTAAGAGCCATTGGATTTTATCCTTCTTCTGAGAATTGAATACAGTTCATGGTCTAGAATTAAAGAACTTCAATAAAATTAATTCTGATAAACTTGTTTTGAGTAGATAGATCATTTAATTGAAGATTGATAATGCTTAATTTTCTCACTTATGTTTGTGGCAAAGTTAGGACTTAGGAGACAGAGATGCCACCTTTATCTTCTTTTCATGCTTTTTGTTTCAAGTCTTAAACAAATAAGCCTTTTTGTATTATGCTTCTACCCTATCACTACTCTGATTTGTATTATTTTGCTCTATCTATACTAATATTTTACTATGATCATTTGGCACATATATGCACCCTCTGAATCTTTCACTATATATAGCATATTTTCTTAATATGATCTGAAAACAATGGTGAGCAGTTGCACTAGAACTATATACATATTGCTCTTTTACACTTTCAAGTATTCATGTGTCACAAGTAGAAATTCTATAAATGAATGCTTGCAGTTCCCTTATATATAAATTTGATTTGAGATAAGGAAAACAACAAGATAATAGATCAGTTTAACATACACAGGAAATATGAAATAGGTTAATCACCTTATGATTGTTGCAAATGGTTTTAAAATTTAATATTAAACTATATACATTGTATCAGGCTAGGTTACTCCGCTTTTTCTTTCTGAATCAACTTATCCTTGCCCTTACCACTTTCACGAAGGAGTGTTAATCACTAACGTAGCAGTCAACATTGTACTACCTTAACTTACTGCATCATTTTATTTGAATTAATCTATTCATCAATGGAATATTCTCAATATACTCTAACATTGTGCATCTTGTTGACTATTAAACTTGGAGAATAGAAGATGAGATTTAAAGATATTGAGGATAAATTTATTGAATATATTCTAAGAGTTTGAAAGGTATTGCTTCAAAACTGACTTACTGATTGTGACATGGTAATTGATGAATGGGTTTAACTTTATTAAAAAGTAATAAACTCTTCCTTGTCGTGAGATATTATATGCTTTAAAAATTATTGCTTCTAAGTCTCACTTTCTCTTTCTGATCTCTATGATGGATGTTCTTATCATTTCCTCTTTTGTTTGGATTGCCACCTTTAATAGTTTAACCTGATGACAAGTCTTTTGGTAATTGGGAGAAAATTTGTATGAGAGATGTTTCGTACCAACATCTCGCATTTGGTGAGTGAAGAGAGGAAAATGTTTGATTGAGGTCTGGTACTTGTGATTGTGGTATTGTTTGTCCTGTTAGCCTAAGTCTGCTGGTTTAGGTGTCGGGTCACAATCGATATGTGGATTTAAGCAACTCTTAGACAAGTGGAGTATCGATATTGATTCACTCACTTCTCTATTTCATCTATATTTTCATCTTCTTATTAGCCATTGAGATTTATTTTTTCACGAGTTAAAACTATTTACTAAAATCATAGTGATCATGGTCGACCATTTCTTCTTCTTTTTTCATTTTATTTTATTACTATTTAGGTTGCGTTAGAATTGGTGTCATTTGTCATGCATGTATTTTTTTTTGTCTTAGGCTTCTTTCTCTCTTTTTTACTATTTAAATTTCAATTCAATCTATTTATGATTTGATGTGATTATGTGATGTTTCATCGGTTGGAAAAGCTCTAGTTATTAATAAATGATCTTTTTTTTACTATAATTCTGTGATTTGCATGATATGATGGAAATTAAATTTGGTAATTTTTTTGTACTCCTAATTTCTTAACATTATTAACAGTACTGCAAATACAAGTATCATGGTGAAGTTAATATCCAAAATAAAGACGAAAATAAAAATGTAATAGATATGACAATATCACTTTATCAGTCTTCCTCATCTGGAGTTGATACAAACACAATGAGCTCTACCACACTACAAGGTTAAATGGATGAATCTGTAAATTAATACTCATTTGTCAAAATACCTCTTTGCTATTAACTAGCCTTTGCAGCTCGCGAGAAGTTAGCCCTGCAAATATAATGGTCATTTGATGCATAATTTTGCGATGCCTCAATCAGCACCAAAGCTAATCTCTAGTCCAACTACTAATATTGGTAAGTCATTATGTTGATTCAATTATATTAGATATGTAAATACAAATAGTGTATGAAATATAGACTAATTGGCTTAAGGCTCTGCACTAAATTAGGTTAAAGTATCTATTGGCTTTTTTGTTAAGAATCTTATATTTAATCTTCTACCAAACTCCTATTTCATGTTTTATCTCCATCCTTTCACATCGTTGTGATCGTTCTTGCCTAATATTCTCTTTTGAAACTACCTGAATTCTTTCTTATATTCGATAACCATTTGTACCCGAATGTCAAATCTTAAATTGAAAATTATCTAATAGAGTAATGACGAAGAAAATTGAGGAGGAATATGATGGAGGTCTAAGAATAATTCTTCTTATCTAAGACAAAGTAGTAACTACTTTGAAATCCTCTTCATTTTGGGTAATGATATGCCTTTATTTTATAGTCAAACTCTGATGGTTCTTTAATTGCATTGATTTATCTAACTTGTGAATTTTATATTGGTCCTTTTCTCTGTACTTTTATGAAATAAAATTCGCATGTGCTCCCCTTCACCAAATAAAAATTGGTTCAGGTGGTTGCACTCTTTGAAGAGCACTAACTCATTCATTAGAAACTTCAGTTTGCATAATTTATAATGATAATATGGCTAAAAGATATCTCTTTTTTTTTATCATTGATAAGTCAAATAGATTATTCTTATAGGATAGAGTAATTTGTTCTCTTTTTTCTTAGGCAAGTATTACTGGCTAAATAGAACTATTTTTTTCCCCACTTAAAATTCTTTCAATCCATGGTGCTGTATTATTTATTATACTATTGAATAAATATTATCAAAAAAAAAAAATTAAATTTTTAATTTCATTTTAAATTTATAGAAAAATACGGGTGATCCAGTTTGAAATGGTGGCCACAAGTTAATTCGATCTATTGAATCAAATGATGAAGACTTTTACAATAATTGAGATACTTAAATACATTTGATTTTGTGAAATTCATTGGTAGTGCATCTTGAAATATTAGTTTATTAATGTGTAGTACAGCTGTACAAAACATATTTTTTTTTTTGAAGTTTATTGGAAATTTATACATTCGAATTATTATTTTTGAGTTATTTATTAGTTTTTAGTAATCTAAATAGGATGGGAGTAATATATAATGCGATTAGTGGGTATATATAAATAGAATTATAATTTCTTGAACCAAAAATTGTGGTATATAATTACTTTATATCCTGGATAATATTTCTACGCTTAAAAAATATGGCCATAAGGATGTTAAATGTGTGACTTATTTCAACGTGTACATTAACAAAGGCTATATTTTATAAATATTGCTTTACATGAGGTATCAATGGCTACGCTTTAAAAGTGTGGCCTATAAGAAAGCAAAGGTCACACTAGAAAGTGTAATTTTAGAATAGGAAAAGTATTGCCACATTAAGTATTACAAGTGTGGCCTTTGTACCTCATTGGCCATGTTTTTTAAACGTAGCTGCTAAGGCAACACTTGAAAAGTGTGGCCTAAAGTCAAAGATTACGCCTCTTTAAGCCACTCTTGAAAAAGTGTTGCCTAAAGTCAAAAAGTGTGGCCTTTGAGCAAAGGCCACACTTTTTGCTAGTTTAGGCTACACTTTAAGAGGATGGCAAAAATCCTAAAATGTAGTAAAGTCAAGACTTTCACTTTCCATTCTTAGAAATGCATAATCATTCAATAGATTTTCTTTCTTAGAACACACTGAATAATATGCATTTATGAGAACAGCTAAGAGAGATTCAAGCTTTCTTTTAAAGTAAATGTGTAAGTTAGATATCAGGTCAGAAAAGCATACCTCGGTCTCATCTTGATTAGTGTCAATGTCAAACTCAGAGCTTTCCATGAAGGCAAGAGTTGTTTCAGCTGGTTCTTCTTCTTCTGATTCATTTTCAGTGTCACTCATAGCTAAGAGGGCTAGTGTGTCTTCCTCCTTTGCTTCTACCATGGCAAACAATGATTAATTGTGGGGATCCTCTTCATCGGACTTATCACTCTGACCCCCCATAGCAGCTAGAGATTTTTGAACAACTAAGCCATCTTCTTGGGAGGTCATCTTCCTATGAGATGGAAGGGTGAGCTCCTTACTTTGGTATCTAGGCTTCTTTGTGACAACCTTCTTGTGTTCAATAGCCCACAAAGAACATAATTTGATGAAATGATCTGGGCTGTCACACTTGTGACACAATTGAGCATAAGTTTTCTAAGTTTGGGAGGATTTTCTTTGAAAGTTCTGCCCTCTTTTATACATCCTTTGAAACTTTCTAGTGATCAATGCAAGATTTTCTTCCTCATAGTTGGTGACCTCAGTGGTCTTGAGAGAGATACTTTTATCTTTTTTTTTAGTTCCAATATATTTCTCTTGGCTCTTCTTCAGTTCATAAGTTGTCAAATTTCCAATGAGTTCATTCATAACCAAGGTGTCTAAGTCTCTACCTTCAGTGATTGCTTCAACTTTGCTTTTCCAAGATTCAGGCAATACACTTAGGAGCTTTCTAACAGCCTTTTCAGTAGGAATTTTTTCTCCCAAGGAGTAAATTTCATTGAGGATAGCTGTAAACCTTGTGTGCATATCCTGAATGGTTTCTCCTTTCCTCATCCTAAAAAGTTCATATTTCCTATTCAGGTTATCTATCTTGGCCTTCTTTACAACAATAGTGCCTTCATGAGCAGTTTAGAGGGTATCCCAAATTTTTTTAGCATCTTGACAAGAAGAGATTTTATTGTATTCATAAGGTATAATATCACATATCAAAAATTTTCTAGTTGTTGCATTGTTTTGAACAACTATCTTGTCAGTAGCATTCCATTCTTTCCTATCCTTTGGGACTTATTCCTCTCCATCAACTCATGTCTTCATGGGGATGGTGGGATCATCTGGAATGACATTCCACAGATCGGCACTTTCTCCCATGAGATGATTCATCATCCTATTCTTCCACCAGCCATAGTACTTTCAATTGAACAAGGGTGGTCTTGTTTGAGAGGAACCTTCCTGAGCTATTGGAGGGACAATCATTGAATCCTTTTCAGCTTTTTAACCTTTAACGAAAAGACCTCGCTCTGATATCAATTGAAGAAAGTTGATACCCACTACTTAATACAGGGATCAGGTCATTAACACAGTTCCACCCACTTAAAGCAATAAGTAAATTGACACATAATTTACGTGAAAGCCCCCCTAACTCTAGGAGTAAAATTCACAAACTCAATTTCACTAACAACTTCAAGTTATAATGATTACAACTCAAGAATCAAATGAACTACCTTTAGTACCTAGTTTTAAACAATTTACTAAAATTATTTCTTCTCTCTAACTCTCTCAAGATGTCAAACCCGCTTCTTGTTACAAGTCTCACAACTGCTAAACACACACATAAAGTTGTATTATGAACAACACACGCAAGGTTGTATTAAAAATAACCTCTACTATGTCTTCTTGAATCATCTCGCTCGAGATCTCCTACTACTTGAAAATTATCTTTTCTCTGCTTGTGCAATAGGTGAGTCAAAATCTTCCTTGCTATGTTGCTTTTGTAGAAGTCTCAAGCTCTCCTCTCCTTGATAGAAAAGGTGCAAACCTTTCCTGGTAGGACTCTGACATGCCTTTTAAGTTTTTTCCTTGTTGGACATGGTTTTTAACCTTTCCTTGTTTGACATGGACACTACCTTTTATAGTTAATTTCCATAAACACCTTTTTATCAAAAATAGGTTTTGCCTTATTATCAAAACTTGTTCGACAAGGTTTCTTCAATAGCATTAAGCCTCACGCCAAAGTTATCATAATGTAGAAATATTGACATATTTTTCTTTTGTGATATCATAAAGATTAAATTATAATTTTAAATATGTGAACCATCACTAATTTTGCTGAAACCATTATTTAGAATAAAAACAGTACCAAGTATTTTGTGTTGATCTTATTTCTATTTTTCAATAAATAATATTTTTATAGTGACAAAATTTTTCAACAAGTTATGAAGATCACATATGCCAATAATGATGAATATGCAAAGGTGCTTTGTATAAGTGAGCATAACTTAGATGATTGTGTAAAAATATAAGGAATATTCTGCTTACAATTTATGTATAACATATTTTATTGATGATGTATATGTACCAAAATAAAATTCATTGATCATTTAATTTTTTTTCTTCAAAATGTGAAGACTTTGACAAGACAGAGTAATTGCGGTGATTCAAATAATAATAATAATAAAAGAGTAGCAAAAAATATTATGCATTTATACATTTAAAATAGAGAATTTCCTGTACAAAAAAAAACAAGAAAAAAAAAATTAATATATTATTTACATTTAGAGTAGAGAGCTGTCTTCGATGAGAATAGATTTGGTGCTCTTTGAGAAAGAAATTAATCAGCAATGATGGTGCATCTTTGATTTGGTGAGATGTGATCAACAAAGTGACTAATTAAGGAGGGAAAATGACTTCTCATATCTTTTATTTCTTTTATATTGTGCACTTTATGTTTTCACTTGTTCATTTGTAAAGTTGAGTTGAAAAAGAAGAGAGAGAGAGAAGACTTCAGCCCATTTTGTGAAAGTGGGACCCAGTAATCCATTGGTAAGACATGAGAGGAGCGTCATACAAGTTTTGTTTGCACATAATAGGTGTGCCTCATACATAATAAAAAATTTCATGGTCAGAGTCCCTCTTTAGTTTTTTTTTAATAGTTTATGTTATTTAACAATCAAGGTTTGTTAAATATTTGACAAAACTTTTCATTTTTACAAATTTAGTTGATGTTTGTCCATGAAAATTAAAAAAAATTTATTTTATTTAGATTTTCAAAGTTGGAGTTGGAGTTATATTTAACCATAGCTTTTGTAATAAATACTTAGAATTTAAATGTATTTTTTTTTTAAAATGTAAAATGTAATTTAAGTGTTTTTTTAATAAAATTAAAGATTTTTTGAACCTTTTTTTTAAAAAAAAAGGGAGAAAAAAGTACAGGTGAAAAAAGTAAAAACATGATTATGACTATTTTTTAAAATTTTAAATATAACTTAAAATTATATTTAAAAGTTTTATGACTAAACAATAATTTTTAAATAAAGTAAAATAAGCGAAATTTTTTTATGGCCTTAAAATGAGTAAAACTGCTCAAAAAGTATAATTAAGTGATAAGTACTAATGAACATGCTCGAAACACGAGGGAACAATTTTGTCTTGGTAGGAAATAACGGAGCAACTAGTAGTGTGGAAAAACAATTTAAGACAATTGACGAGTAGAACGGAAACAAAAAATGCAGAACCAGCACAGAGCAAACTGGAACTATTCTTTCGCCTTCTATTCGAATAATACCATGCGCTCGCCACAATTCATGGCTTTTTCCATTTGTTCCACAACTTATAAGCATTTGGACAGAGAAAAAAAGAAAGAAATAGCAACAGGGAATTATGGACAGAGAGGAATCGAAACACCCACTCTATCATCATCACATTTAATCCTCGTTTCGTAAAAATGGTGCGTTCTAATTGTTGATCATTTTTTCGGTTACTGATAATTTTGACAATTACAAGTATGTGTTAATTCCAAGTTATTGATTTAATTGTCATTTGCTTTGCAGAACAAGCTGGGGTTTGCGCGCAAAGAGAAAGTTCAGCAATTCATGTCTGTGACTGGGGCAAGGTACCTTACTCGTGTAATACTAAGTCTCAGTGATTTTAAACTTGCTTCTTATTTTACTAACATGGGTGCACCTCTAAAAAATAAAGGGAATTGAACCCTAGTTCTCAAGATAAATAACTCAACGTTTAACCAAGTGCACTATTTAGTCTATTTGTAGTGTGGGTTCCAGCATGTAATATTATACTAATTTTAAAAAATATATACATAAAATATCTAATTTTACGGGAAGATCATGGATTCCCGAGCCCCATTTTTGTAAGCTAAATTCGCCCCTGCTTTCCCTTCCAAGATGCTAAAATCATGAACTACTAATGGAACAAAAATTCTAATAGACGAATCCACCATCTAAACTTGATGGGTTCAACTTTTAAAGTTATTACTACTTAACTCATAGTACCTTTGAAATTATGGATCAGAATCTAATACATTTGTGGTTTTTCACATATATAGGAGTATCTATCTTCCATGTCAATACCAGGTTCGGTTGAACTAGTAGCCCAAATTCTACACCACCATTGCATCTAAATTTCTCCTAAATGTCATTTAATCTGAAAAATCATATGTAAATATATCTTGGATGCAAATATTTATATTAAGTATGAGTTTTTAGTTTGTGAGAGTTAAATGTCATTTAGGTACATTCAATTTCCCATATATTTTCTTTGATAATCAAGAATTTCCTGAGGGACAGTGGCGTATGGTTTGAAACCCGCGAGACAAGCGACCCACCACTATACCCTGTCTTCTCCACTTAATTATCATGATTCTGTCTATGATAGAGTTTGAACCTGTGATGTGTATCTAATCAACACCTCACGTGCAACATTCTTACCACTAAACCAAAACCTTGGAGGCAACAATTCATTTCTCATATTCTGCAAACTTTGTTATGTTGGTGTAAATATTTGGAGCTGTAAGGGTTATCAAAAATTATTTGGAGCTGTAAGATCCAGGTGTGGGTCTCCATTAAGGTTATTGTGTTTAGGTGATTGTTTTTCAATTTCTAGTGGACTGAAAGTTATATTTGCTGATGTAAGCATGCTTTGTTACTTTATGGCTATGCCCCAGTTTTCTTTGTATCTCCCCCTGCAGGGAGCTATGATCATAACCAACGATTATATAGTAGAGAATGTAATGAGTTAGGTGAAGATATTGCATTTGGAATTAAGGAAATATTGTGTGAGACGATCTTGTTGCTACTCTGGGAAAATGCGAACCCCATTTCTTGATGTGTAGGCATCCATTTAATAATTTAATCACATAATGAGAGTCATTTAGTTTCTTAGAGTTATCATAATTGATTGTGGAGTGACGTTGAGTATTTGTAGACCTAAAACTCAACAAGTCAACATGATCCTTTATACTCCCTCTACCCCATTTATGGGCCATAATTTGATATAGTTTGGAGTTTCCTAGTTAATAACAGTGTATACTTCTCTATTGTCTCTATACCATAAATTAAGATGAGATATGCATGCACCAGGAGAGTAACTGAAAATGTTACTTCATCAGAAAAATAAAAAGAGTAACTGACAATGTTTTGGTTATTTAGGAAGAGTTGCATAGAAGATATGGATGCCATGATTCCTTTTCTAACTTTCTTCCACCTATTCCTTATCAAAAAAAAAACTTTCTTCCACCTATTGATAACCTCTTTCTCGGTGAAGATGGCGGATCTTTTTATTTATGCAGTAACTCAAGCTGAGTAATATGGCGATGTGAACTGTAAAACCTGATATACTCAACACCATACAACAACAACAACATACTAATGTAATCCCACAAGTGGAGTTTGGGGAGGGTAGAGTGTATGCAAACCTACCCCTATCTTGGGAGGTAGAGAGGCTATTTCCGATAGACCCTCGGCTCAAGGAAAATCATATCAAAGCAGATCGGAAAAAAAATAACGAAAGTGAAGAAATCATGGCAAAATACTATAGAAAGCATGCCAAAGCTTTCTAAAAAAGGGAACAGTACAACAAAATAGTGCGATAATAGAAGTAGAACAAACAGTAGATAATAACAGAAATCGAAGGACAAGAAACTACAAGAGAAATATAACTACTAGGATAGAAGAATAAGCAAGATAACACTCTACTACCTACTAACCTTCTATCCTCCACAACCTCCTATCTAAGGTTATGTCCTCGATAAGCTGCAATTGTGTCATGTCATGTCTAATCACCTCTCCTCAATACTTCTTTAGCCTACCTGTACCTCATGAAACCATTCATAGCCAACCATTAACTCCAAAAATGATGGAGAGGAAAACATATGTTGTAGCCAAAGAAAGGTCGAATGAACTAATCAAGCTACACGATAATTCCCTGGTTTCTGGTACGAATTTATTGAGAGAAGAAGAAACCTTTTTGGTAGAATCATGGGTTAACCACATCAAAACAACACATGCAAGATTCTGTATTGGTGGGAAGGGCATTTGTACCTAACATTTGTTAAGGTTGTTTCCTTGGTGAGGAGTTGTGAGTGTCCTCTGTGCAATAGCTCCAGTAATTGGAGTTGATAGCGGGTTCTTGGCTTTTCATGCTTTAGGAAAAGTTCGTAGTCAAGTAACTTTTCAATCCAAATTAGCAAAAGCAATCTCTATTCGTTGTAAGAGATTGTAGAATCTCTTGCATGGATAACAACAGAAAATTTGTTGGAGTCAGCTTCTAGTTCAGTGAGGATTTTGACTAAAACCACTTTGGTACTATGTTTATAACTATTTTAAGTTATGGAATAGAAGGGGCACTTGCACTTAAATTGAAGCAGCGCCTTTGGAATATGAGTATGGCTCCTAAGTGGCACTTTCGTGGAGGCAAACCGAAGGAAGAGCAAAATGAAAGTTGGGTGCTTGTGGGACAAGGCCCTCGGGATAGGTTATCAATTCGTCGCTCAGTTGATAGAGGTCAGAAAAAGGGTGGAGGTATTATAAAATAAGTCGGTTATAGGTGGTCGTGCTCTCGCTACCAGAAGCTTGGCAGCAATAAAACACCGTTCACCCCTAACTGGATTGGCTTTTGAAGCACGAACATCCTTAAAGTACTATTCCATGTCCATCAACCATTGAGAATGGACCAAATAGGGGAGATTTGATTCTTCTCACGTCTTTCATAGAGTAGTCGATTTGATATCACGTGCGGGCGACTAAATACCTATAGATGAGGTAGGCGATGGTAGCTTGCTGGCAAAAGGCGTGTATAGTAGTCTTTTGTATGAGCTCTTCATTAGACATTGGACCCTTGATAGTGGCACGTTCATCACAGAGACATCGAACTTGGTGGAGATAATCAGTAACAGGAAGGCTCAGGTTCTTTGGAGAGATGATTAAGGATTCTCTCTCTCGATATGTTTGCATATGCAGTATGCAAAACATCCCAGGCAGCCTTGGCAGTGACTAGATCGACGATAGTAACAACAAGTGTTAGATCAACTGACGCGAAGTTGCTCGGACTCGAGTGCTGCGGGTATTCGATACAGGTGCAGATCTAAAGGTCTGATTCTTCATCACATAAAATTTAGAATTCGAGGGTATGGATCCTAGTGCGGGTACGGGTGCAAGGATACGGCCAATAAATGCATATTACCACATATAGAGTATATATCTCGACTTATTAAAGCTATTGAACTAAAATTAATTCTCCCTCAGTCCCAATTTATATGAGTTAGTTTGACTCGGCACGGAGTTTAAGAAAGAAAGAAAGACTTTTGAAATGTGTGGTCTAAAATAAGTCATAGATATTTGTGTGGTTGTAAATCATTTCATTAAGGGTAAAATAGACATTTTAAAGTTGAATTGTTACTAAATATAGAAATGTGTCATTCTTTTTGGGACTGACTAAAAAGGAAAGTGAGTCATATAAACTGGGACAGAGGGAGTAAAATTTAATTCTTTATAAACTCCTAATATTTTATTCATAAGATATCTCGTGTAATAGCAAAACATTCTCATACTTTATATACCTATATATATGACATTAACTCAGAAATCAAACCAAATGCCCAATCAATCTGTATTTCTCGGTCATAGATATAGTCAAAGCACCCAAGGTAAGTTGACCAAATATCCCACACCCACACCCATATCGAGTCGACATGGGTGCGGCAAGGATTTTGAAGAGTCTGAGCAACATAGATTGACGCTAAGATATCACTTTGGATTATGCGACCTTGGTGATACCATGTAACGAACTAAGGATCTTTGATCTCTTGATTGTTTTGAGATACTATGTGAGTAGGGGCAGGTGAGAATCAGTTGAGATGGCCATAAAGGTTGTGACCACTCATATGCATGGTCACTTGAGCTTACCAAAGGGAGAAATTGTGGCTGCCATCAGATAATGTGGGTGCCTAGGTTACAGAATTAAATTAGAAGCAGTTGTTTTGGTGTTGGCATCAGAATTGAAGACGGACATGTTTGAGGCCATTTAATGGGAAAGGGTGGGAGGGCTATCAAAAGAAGAAGAAGCTGGACTCATGAAGTTAAAATGGCTCTTGATACCATATGAAGTATATGACTCAAGAAACAACGAAAGGAGAGAGTTTATCTTTATCGGTTGTATGCTGAGTATGTTAAGAGTTTGTAAAACCTTTACGACAACTTAACCAACATAGAAAAGGATAAGAACTATCCAAACAGAACCTAAACAGGAGGAGAAAGTTGCAACAACATCCTAAACCTAGGAACAGAAATGTAAAACTCTAAAACATAGGAATAATATAAGTAATAGGGTGATCATTCGTTATCACTGTGCAAATTTGATGCTACTTTTCAGTGCTTAGGAAGTTCATTTACTGCATAAATCCGTCATCAAAATATATCGGGTAAAAGATAATATTCAACAATGCCACCCTCTATAAACATATAAACATTAATTACAATTCTATGGACTTCAATATAGATTGTTGAAGTTCAGAAGCTTTTACGCATCTTAAATGTAAGGCAAAAGGAGCATCTCTTTACCTGGTTTTTTCTTTTGTGCTATTATGTTCTGTGAAATGCTTAAGTATCACAGTGATTCATATTTGTTGGTTATTAAACATAAGTTTAGGTTGTTATTCACTGGTTCTTTATTAGGTGGAACAATGACGTTTAATATATGTCACATGGGGATTCAAAGTAGCCCAACTAGTTGGCTACCTGAACTTCCAATTTGTTGGTAGGGATTCGATTCCCCACCTTGTAATCCTCTCCTTGATCTACCCTTCCCTCCCCCTTTGTATAATACACGTATGTGTATATATATAACTATAAAGTTGTCTGTTTCATTATGAAAAGACTCCAAATGATTACTCCACAATTGGTTAAGATCCTGAATTGGGATAAAATGGAAACATTTGAAATTCAAGTTTCAGGGAAATTGCCAACATGTTTTCATGATCTACAAAACTTTTTCTATGAAGCAAATTGCTTTAGTCCCTCTGTGCCTATAACTGGAAGAAAAGTCACTTTTCATTTATTTTGTCACAGGATCCTCTAAGAGAATTTACTTGAGCATTTTAACAATATTTGCTAAAAAATCATGTGATTAATTTGAGAGGCCCTTGTTTGCATAGATTACCTCCCTTTATACTTATATTTATACACAGTGAGAAAGTCGCTATTCAGACTATGAAGACCCATGATTGGCATCTTGAAGGAGCATTAGAAGCATTCTACAGCCAGGAACAAATTAAGGCAGCTACAGAGAAAAACCGATGGGAGGTGCTTTTCAATAAATACAAAGGTCACGACTGTCTCCTAAAACCTTGCAAACTAAATACTTTTGACAGTTTTACTTATTTAATCCTTGCTTATAATTCTTTTCTATATATAATAGTCTATATGTGCTCTGTCAATAAACAAAAGCGTCTGACTGAACTTGGTTTACTTTCTCTTTTATTCTTTCGATTTTTTATTTGGGTTATCCTCGGAATCAGCCAATGGCCATTACTAGACTGGAAGAACGGGGCACTCAAAATACTTACCAGTGACAATCATGCTTATTTCTTGATCCCGAAAGAAGCTGAGATGGAAAAGAATGAAGAATAAAATACTTAGCACCCTCCTAATGGAAGCTTCTGTAGATGAGTTTCTTCAATTGAAGCTCCAGTAACAGACACCTAAGTTGGATTGATCATATTAAAATTTAAAGAATACGAGGCCTTTGGGGTTTTCCACGAATTACTGCTTGCCTATTTTCTTGGTTCTGTTAGACTTGAACATCAGAGAAGATTACCTAGATATTATGTCGAGTACAGTCTGTTTGAGTCTAGCAGTCTTTGACCTGAACTTGCAGAGACTAATTAAAAGTTACTGTTACAATGTCAAGCCACATTGTTATGTACAATCTGGCTTTATTCAGACATACAGGCAGGCATGTTGCAGCTTATGAAGCCGTCATGCACTATTAACTTTGTTATTTAATCGATCAATGAAATTTGATGGGATATCAACTCCTTCATACTCACTTAAGACTAGATGTCTTTTATGGTTGGCATAACTTAGCACCTGTAAATTGACCTATCAACTTTTTGCTTTTGGACTTTGTCAGCTCCTTAGCTTTAGCCTAGTTTCTTTTGTTTCTAGGGTTGACTCCATCTTTATTCACTCTTCTTTTCTACTACTTGCATCTTCTTGATGCCTTAATGAAATTCCCTTCATAAGAAAAAGGTGATCAATGAAATTTTACTGATACTGAATTCTGGTTAGTGTATATATCCTTTTGAGGACATAAGTTTGAAATATTGACTAATTTTTTTCACGTTTCTTACAAATAAAGTGATCCAATGGTTAATTATAGAGCTTTATAAACTTTTACTAAAATTTGTCACCTGATTCTGTACTGGTTTAAATTTTAATATTGTAGTAGGGTTATCTTTTCCCCTTCACCTGGTTTGCCTGTACATTGGTCCTACCATTAGTACTTTCCGAAAGAAAATGCTCCTATCATTAGTAAAATAGTTAGATGCCAAGTACAATCTTTTTTCCCTTGTAACAAATTTTCCCCGTAAAAGTCATTGAAACAGTGCACTCTCATCAGATGTTCCTTCACCCTTTTGCAACCTTACCCACACAACCCATCCCAACAACTACCAACTCCTCGGATCTCTCATATCTTAGACGACCCCCTTCTCTTCCAAGTTACTTTCCTTCAAGAATGGGAGAGGAGT
Organism: Jaltomata sinuosa; assembly: GCA_003996215.1. Lineage (NCBI taxonomy): Eukaryota > Viridiplantae > Streptophyta > Magnoliopsida > Solanales > Solanaceae > Jaltomata > Jaltomata sinuosa. The sequence continues at coordinate 23,643 of QJPP01005999.1, read as the reverse complement.
TAGTTCTGGAAGAAGGGATAGCATGCATATTTTGTATTCTTTTCCAAATCAATGGGGAGATCTTTTACCATCATAAATACTTATCAACTAATTAGCCAATTACCTTTAGCAGACAATTGGAAACACATGCGGTAGATGAGAGACATGCTTTGCTTGTTGCTACAGTAAACAATTGTGAAGGGAAAAATCTTAAAGAGTTGTTACCCTTCTAGTAAAAGCTAAAGTAACTCCACATTCAAAGACATATATATTGAGATGATACTATTGAACATCTACTTTTATAGAAAACTTGCATTATATTATTAGATCTCTTTTATGTGGCAGTTCCTATATATGTGTGTGTGTGTGTGTGTGTGTGTTTGTGTGTGTAAACAAATGTAATTTTCTTTTCCATTTTGCAGACCCGAATGTTGACATGATTATGGCTGATGGTATTAGCAACCTCTGCGATGATCTTCAGGTGCTTTACCTCAATTGGCTGATCTGATGAGTCAAGCATTACTATGTTCCATGATTATAATTTCAAAAGAAGAGTTGTTAGGTGTTCTGTATGGTACACAGTTTTGTAGTTTGTCCTTCCAATCTTGATTTAAAACTTTCAGTAGTATACATACTGTTGTATATTGTATGTTTAGTTTGTCTTCTTCCTAGCTTCCTGATAATTTCTTGATGATCATGCCTGAGTAACGTAAAACCTTTTGTTTTTTTGGCAGGTTGATCCTCAGGATATTGTTATGGTATGTGCAATTAGCCTCTCATCTACTTTTCTATTTGTCTCTCTACCTCTTTCAGAGACTAGTTGTGAAGTTGGGGGGTGGACCAGGAGTGATGCAAAAAAGATTTAATTGATTGTATTTGTCTTGGAAAAATTACTAAAGAATAACGTCCATTTAACTCTTACAGTCAATCTGGATAACCTTTCCTGAGCTCTGAGTAACTACAAAAAAATGACACTTATGTCATAGTAAAATTTAAGCCATACCAATGAAGTGGAGCAACCCTTGGAGAAAAGGGTTCAAATCCCAACAGAGGCAGAAAACACTAGGTGATTTCTTCCCATCTGCCTAAGCTTCGGAGCTAGCCTTCAAAGCGGCGGAACTTCACTCGTTGGTGGCCAGAGTTACCCGGTGTCTGTGTTGGTGACATAGCAAGTATCTGGTGGAATAGTCTAGGTGCACGCAAGCTAGCCCGGATAACACCATTATCAACATAAAAATTAAGCCATACCAATCCAATCCAGTTGATTCTTCAGCAGCTTGAAAAATGTTTTCACTTGAAAGAGAATATTTTTAATTCTTGTTTACTTCATACGCGATAGCTTAAAAGTTCAACCTGCAAGTGTTGGAAGGTCTCAGCTGAACAACAGATACTCTTTGGCCTAAGCCTAGATTATTAAAAAAGCTTGTAAATCTGAGAATTGCTTGTGATTGTAACTTGATGGTCTTCTCAACTTCTAAGCATCTACTTTGCATGTGATGCCAATTCATTGATTCCTGTAATGTTTTTGCTAGAATATTTCCTAGAAATAATATAGGACTTTTTACCTATCCCAAAAAGCATATAGGGCTTCTGTGATCTTTGATTCACTTACAATTGGATTCAATTACAGTTGGTACTTTCATGGGAATTGAGAGCTGAAACCATATGTGAATTCTCCAAGCAGGAGTTCATTGGTGGAGTACAGTCTCTTGAGTAAGTCTAGATTAAGGCCTTTTCTCCTCTAATAGTTGAATTTCTTTTACCGTGGAAACTATAATTTTTAGATGTCTAATGTCAAAGTGATGAAGCTGTATCCTGAATGGCAGAATAGATTCATTGGAGAAATTCAAGAAAAAAATTCCATTTTTGCGATCTCAGCTAAAAGATGAAGGTATGTCCTGTCATGGAGTCCTCATTATTGGTCAAAGAAGTCCCATTGTTATTCGATAATTTCTTATTTGAAATTTGAACATGATATCATATCTTTCTTTAAATGTGAATTTTATGTTATTACAGGAAAAAATTCCTTACTTTGACTTTCTTTTTTCCTTTTTCAAGATACTTTCCGTGATGTTTACAACTTTGCTTTTGATTGGGCAAAGGAGAAGGTTGGTACTTAATTACTGATTCCTCAGTACTCTTTTTCTTTCAATAGTTCTAAGGCTGTCTTGGGTTTGCATTTTTTTTTTCATTTAATTAATTCTAAAGGTCTGCTATTTATTTTACGCTTCAGATGCTTCATTTGTTTGGCTCTTGTCTTTCATGTATTCATTTGACTAGTTGGATACTAGCATGTTGAGTATACATGTAAGAAGCAAGAAATCAGTTGGTTGCTGCCCATCCCGAAAAGGATTCTCCTTTTCCCCCATTACCAGATAAGCCCTCTGATGAATTCCAAAGCTTTCCCGTGTTCTATTTAGTCTATCAGAATAGTTCATACTTGGAAGCTACTTAGCTTGTATCAAAAACACTTAAAGCTGTTCTTTCGGTGCAGCTTCATTGGCATAAGACAATCTAAAGCCAAATGAACCACCTCTAATTGCGATTTTGCAGTAAATTATTGAAGTTCTTCAATAGATTAGATCTGAACAGCAAAGGAAACATTTAATTAGTTACAACAATTTATCAGTTATAAGCACCTATATTTAAAAGAAAAGACCCTAAGAGAACAAGGTTTCTATTGTGTCGACAGTACCTCGAAAATTGTCTGCAGCAACACACTACAAAGTAGCACAAGACACTGCAAGGGAGAAATGTTTGATTTTGAGTTTAATCTTAAAGTGAGAAAACCAAGATACTGTATGATGGTTTCTTACTTGGAAGTAACCTCTAGAATTCACTGAAAGACGTCAAAAAGGGGATGGAATTCATTAGACAACTTCAGCCGGTTGTCTTTGTCTATGTTATCTGAAGTTAGAAAGTGGAGCCCTGGATGGGTTATCCAGGACTGCCTTTGTGGTGTTCGTGCAGGAGAAGTTGGAGGTGTCCAAGGTTTAGACAATGCAGTGTTGCTTTGTTAAAGCTCATTTTAGTACTCTTCAGTTATTGCTTTCTGGAGGAGTCTATGATACTTCAATTTTTATTTACATCTTTTGGGGAGATTTGAGATATCAAAGAGGTGAATACATGCAAATGAGATTTGCAGGTAGTCTAAAAGGGTTAGTGTTGCATGTTAACAAATTTTGCTCTTATGTTGAACATGGTAAAGGAGAAAAAAAGGAGGGAACAGTGCTTTAGGCTGTTCTAAATTCTAATTGAGCAAAAAGAGAATCCTAGAAACCTCTATTGTCCCCAAACAATTACTTAAAAGGAAACCAGATGAACTACTATAAGTCCTGTACCCAGGGAATGACATAGTGGTTGAGGACTGGAGTAACAACCTGGAGATCCCATGATCGAGTTCCAATTAGAACACCTAAAGCACTGTTCTCCCCCCCCCCATATCCCATGTTTGAGTTCCAGTTATAACACTTGGTGTGAGCCCATCCCCTCCAACTTTGTTAAGACAGGATTACCTTGGCAACTTGTGCTCGTGCACTGGATAAGCTGGTCGGTACATTAGTCAAGGTGCACACAAGTTGGCTCAAACATCAGAATTATAAAACAAAATAGTAGTAGTCCTATACTCTTGAAAGCAGGTAGTCACACATGGAAACTGAAGGAAAAAATCTTGAATCAACCCCTTGGACATATTTTAAGCAGTTTGGAGAGAAAAGAGTAGTAAAAACTTTGAAGATATTGAAAATCTGCTGTTTGAGGTTATTTGTTCCTTGCTGTTTTATTTATATTTTTCGTGTTACAGGAGTATGCTAGTTTGCATCTGTAGTTTGGCTTGATTGTTGGATGATTGTCGTATATGCTAAAATGATACATGTATATTAGCACTACTACTTTCTTCTTCTGATATCAATAAATTACCTTTAAACCATCAAAAGAAAAGTCTCCTGTCTTATCAGAGTTAATAAAATTCTACAGTATAGAGTGAACACTACTGAGCAGTAGATCCTTATGTTTTTTTTGGTCACTTTGTTTGGTTGTATTAGTTCTGCATGTTTTACTTACATTTTGCAGTTAGTTGCTTTTTGAAACCAGGAAGAGCTCGAGTATGGCTTGGATAGTAATACATTTTTTAACCCTTATGCCTAGATATTAAATAACATTTTATGATGACAAATGTGATGCATGTAGTTTCAGCTGGTATATGTCTATCTTACTTCGTTATATTAGGTAACGATAGTTTGTTTATAGATCTCTAGTAAACATGTGCATGAAGATTTCCATATATTTATCACTATACATGGGTGCAAAACATATTCCCTCTCTCTGAGCTTCCTCTACTGCAGTAGAGATAACTATATCCACTTAATTTTCAGGGTCAGAAATCTTTGGCCTTGGAAACAGCACTTGCGTTGTGGCAGTTGCTGTTTGCAGAATTGCAGTGGCCCTTGGTTGATCAATGGTGTCAGTTTATCCAGGTAATTGAATGGAAAATCCTTGGGTAACCATTTTTTAAGTTATCTATGTACAGGAAGTTGCTAAGTTTGGTAGATTTGAAATTCGGTTTATCTTAATGAAGATCACAACATGCCGTATTTTTCTGGACAATCATTAATTTCTGTTTACTTGATGTAATCTCATGTTTCACAATTCTCCACCCCTTTTGATTTGTGTCTATCTTATATGTGCATGATTCTGCATTCACCTGGTTCTTATTTAACAACTTATGTGTTGCTACAAGTGTTTTTGCGGTTATTGAGGATGCTGTAACTCACCCTCGTTCTTTCTTTCTTCTTGTGGAATCCTTTTGCTACCACCTGATTCAGGAAAGGCATAACAAGGCTATCTCACGTGATGTTTGGTTACAGCTACTGGAATTTGCAAGGGTAAGTTATGACTCATCACTTTAGCATATTAGCTTGCAGACACCCTCTATAACCTTTACCTCACACTTCCTCCTTTTTGTTCCGACTTTCTATGCTTAGTCTATGTATTTAGAATCATGTCAAAGATTCCTAAAGGTTTTGTAGTTATAAAGAATAAACGGGAAAGGGTCAAAAATACCCTTCAACTGTTGAAAATGGATCAATTATACCCTTCGTTTGATTTTGGGTTCAAAAATACCCTTACCGTTAGTGAATTGGCTCACTTTTACCCCTCAAAACTAACAGATGCCATGTCACATTATAATTCACATTAAATAAATTTTTTTTTGCTGATGTGGAAATTCAAGCCTTAAAAAAGCCTAATCTTCTCCCTTTGACCCTCTTCCACCTCTTTCTCTTCTGTGTATTATATTGCACGGCAGAATCACTTTGCCATGTCCAAAAAAAATCCCTGCATTATTAATTGTTAAGCCTGGGGTCCGGAGAAAAGCATGAAAATGATAAGACCGCTTCAGTGTCTACACCTTCTCAGTCAAATCTAATATGCTCCACTAATGATTATTGTTTCATCGTGTGTAAGTTCACCTCCCTTGTCAGCCTGCAGAACTTCCCCATTAACAAAAGCGTGGTTTTTGAAAAGCTAAAGGAACTAGAAGTGATAAACTACGGACCATCATAACATAATTTTGTAAGAGCTTAAAAGAACAAGAAGAACAAAACTTCATGTGTTATATGTTTCTTGATAACCAGATTTCAATTCTTATCAGCTAAAGAGTATTCTAAGGCTTCACCAAGAATTCAGAATCCATGATGCTTAAATATCGTCACTCCATTTAAGTGAAGAATGCAAATGTTTGGCATCATTCATGGACTTAGCTATCTTTATTTTTCGTACTTCTGCCTCCAAGAAATCCATAGTTTCAAGTGATTATGCTGTGCAATACAGAGAAGAGAAAGAGGCGGAAGAGGGTCTAAGGGAGAAGATTAGGCTTTCTTTAAAGTTTGAATTTCCACATCAGTAATTTTTATTTTATTTAACGTGAACTATAATGTGACATGGAATCTGTTAGTTTTGAGGGGTAAAAGTGAGCCAATTCACTAACGGTAAGGGTATTTTTGAACCCAAAATTAAACAAAGGGTATAATTGATCTATTTCCAATAGTTGAAGGGTATTTTTGACCCTTTTCCGAAGAATAAAAGAAAGTTTTGCACGTCAGTATATATTACTTTCAAGTTATATTCAAAAGAAGTACATTATATTGGTATCTATGACTTCTTACGCAGACTGTGGACGCTACATTATCAAACTATGATGCTGAAGGAGCATGGCCTTGTCTTCTTGATGAATTTGTTGAATATTTGATCGAAACTGGTACTTGTGGGAAAAAGTCAGATGAGTGATGAGAGCCAGAAATACTCATGCAATGCTGCAGTCACTTTCTATAATATGAAGTGTTTTTATTTAAAACTTTTTGCGTAGTATCGTTGGCAAAAAGTTCCCAACTTTCAAGAAAGAACACCTTGTACAAAACAAGTGAGGCAAAGGACCATTTGGAATTGTAGATGAGTCTTGCGCGTTCCCTTAGTTCTCACTGTTGATTTCGAAGTTAGCATTTCTTGTTTGGATTTCTTTTACTAATTAATGAGGCATTCTTTGGAGCTAATCATGTGAACTCCAAAAGAGCAAAAAGTTGGGGAAACTGATCCTAACTTCTAACACTAGATCTAACGATGGAAGTAAACTTAAATCCTCATCTTCATCTTTCAGCATTTCTCCAGAGCTGAGTGTTTGAATTGGAAAAGGGAATGGGAAATTTCACTTGGATGTCTTGTTCCAAAGGCAAGTATAATATGGAAATAATATACTCCTGTATAATTGGGGAAAAGAGAAGGATAAAACATTTTTATTATTTAATCTGATGTCACTGAAGGTTAGAAAAGGGTGATTATGTAATTGGCAGAGAAAGACTCAAAAGACAGCGATTAATGTCGTTGATGAATGAGTAAATGATTTATTCAGGTCCAGAGAAGTTAAAACAACAGTTAGCAAACATAAATTTAGCAATACAGCAATGCATGGAAAAGACCATCCTCTAAAATAGATGAATGAAAAAAAAAAACATATGTTGTTCTCTCTGTTTCTCGTTGCACTTTATTCGTGATGATCTGCTAGTGATGGCAAATGAACGGATTGGAAAAACTTTGGACCAACTGAAAACGGGTTTAGAAAATATGGGTTAAAATTTAACTTGCCTATATTTAATGGGGATCAAAATGGGTAATTCGGTAACCGAAATTCTTGCGTGTGATGCGGAAGGGAGCCTCAGTACCAGCAAACATATATTGCTTCAAAGCTTTTCATTTGTTAAAAGTATCACTAAGACCTTATAACAAATATAGGAACTTGATTACTAATGATTTTTCTTTTTTTGGCAATTAAAATAATTTTATCATCAAATTTGATACGTACACAAGCGAAAAGACAAACTAATGCATATTAGACATAGGTCCCAATTTTGTATTTACTTCCAAACTTCTATCATTCTATACTAAGGATAAAAATTGCAACAACAATATACCCAGTGTATTCCCATAATGTGGAGTCTGGAGAGGATAGAGTATATGCAGTCCGTATCACTACCTCAGAAGTTAGGTAGAGAGACTGTTTCCAATAGACCCCTAGCTCAAGACAAAAGCAGTCTAGAAAAGGACAATAATATAAGAACAAGAAACAATAGGTAGTAATAAAACAACAAATAGTAGCAGAAACAAGACTACCACAATATATTGCTACAATCCATCTACTCGGAACAACAAACATCACCAGAATTTCAAGAACTAGATACTACAAGCGTAGCGCTACGACTATTAGCACGGACCCCAAAACAAAGCACACCTACCTACTAGCAAGGACGTATTCCTTCCTACTAACCTTCTACCCTAATTTGCGTCCTCCACACCTTTCTATCTAGGGTCATGTCCTCAGTAAGCTGTAACTGCGCCATAATCGACTAGATATTTTTGTCCTGTCAATTTCTCTAAAAAATATTTCCTGAATCACCAATGTAATCGAAGTATATGTTGTCCTCTTCTTGGCTTCAAATACTCTTATTGTTTTTTTCCCCTCCATAGTATATACACATATGCAACAAAGGTCATTCGATAAATTATAGCAGCTGCACCTTTACCTTTAGCATTGACACTAGCCCATATAACTTTATCCTGCCAGCTTACTATCTGCCTGTTGATTCTCTGTCACTGTAATATTTTCACCAAATATATCTGGAATGCTAACATTCAAAGCATAAATGGTTGAGACTTTCATTAGCAGTGTTGCATATAGCATAGGTCTGGTCTGTTATGATCCTCATTTGCTTAGCCTGTCTGTTGTATATAGCTTTTCATGCAGAGTTAGGAACATAATAAAGAGCCACTTAATTTGTATAGTAGACATGCATCCATCTCATTCATAAGTATATTTTTTGACACAAATATTTCATAGTAATTTATTTATTGCAGCCTTGTTCCATACAATAATATCTATAAAATTCAGACCTTCAATTGACTTTGGTTTACAAAATGTTTTCCAGACAATTGATGCCTTCTTGGACCCTCAATTTTTCACTATCCACAAGAATGTCATGCACACTGCCTCTATCATCTTGACTATCTCTTTTGACAACACAAAATTGAGATCAAAATATTTGTATAGAAAATGGTAATACTTTGTTTAATTGCACTCTTCTTGAATATGACGGAAATTTTAATGTCCAAGATGTGATTCTACCCATCATTTTATCCGATAGTGGTGTGCATTGCCCAATAGCCATTTTTTTACTATTCAAGGGCACACCTAAATACTTGATTGGTAGAACTTTTATGGTAAATCTCAATCTATTCAATATTAATAGTTGGTCCTCATGGCTAATTCCTAAAACAAAATGTTGATGTCTGAGTTGTTCCATTTCTAATCTCACATAAAAATGTTCTTGCACCCAGTCTCTTCAGCCCTTCTATTAACTTTTCTTATTTATTTTGTATTTGCATTATTTTTCTCATATTGCTGTTTTGGCCCAGCAAATTCATACTACTGAAATATACTCAGCATGGTCAATTAGATAGTTAAATTTTTTAAAGGGTTTACCTCCTTAATTTTCTCCGTTGATCTTCAAAATGTATTATTAATGGAGCTGATTAGAGAACTATGGTGCCAAGATAATAATGTCCTATTGTATCAACTTCTGCCTCCAATCTGAATTGCAAATAGCCCAATCAACCCTGCTTAATATGTGATTATTACTTCAAGTGTATCTTCTCCCACTGATTTAATTTCACACAACACAATATTCAATAGAAAGTTATTAAAATCAATGATCTCAGAACTATGAATTGAATTTTTATTTATTTTGTCATCCATATATAACATAGTGTTAAAGTCTCCAATTACCAACCAAGGCCTAGCTTGTTGATTGTTCGGTATACTTTTTAGTTTCACCCAAGTGCTTTTCGAGTTTTAATATATGTAGCCATAACTCACTATAATATTAAATACAATATTCAGTGGCCTACAAGTTAATGTTTCATGAATTTATAGTACTCGTCGGTCTCATATTAAAGTCCGCCTCCTGCGTATTTCATAAAAGTCAAATTTTATTTTTACTACTAGAAGCATAATTGAAACTGGATACTGATACATTCAAATAACACCTATTAATAAATATAAACGATTGTTGTCAAATATACTAACCCAACAATAGGTTGGGATATGGTAAGAAATGTAATACTTTACTTTTATAGTATTTACTCTATGTCAGATTTTATTTCTTAACGAGTTTTAAGGAAGTTTATCTATAACTAATGTTTGCGATATGAAAATTCTTAATGTAACAAGATTTAGTGCAAATCAGGATTGTTTCACCCCGTAACAGGTTGATTCTAATGGTTATCAATATCGATATAGTCTCTTATCGATTATTAAAGGTGAACGATGATCTTACTTCTATCATTCAATATCTTCCGATGAATGAATGACCTTTTCTTCAATTATTTTTTCAAACAAATTGAAGTGTGGCTATATAATGATCATAATCTGCTAAGTAAATTATTGCAAAAATATCTTGGGTTAATTAGCACACAATCACACATAAAAAATAGAGAAGAAAAATAACACAAGGACTTAACGAGGTTTGGCTAGGCCTAATCTTTCAAGCAAAAGCAAAGAGAGTTTTCCACTATGAAAGAAGAGAAGTTTATAATGCTCTTAGAATCTCCAGCTACAACCCTATATATAGATCCCAAGTAGTCCCAAACTTATAAGAAAAAGGTTCTCCCAATCCTACAAGGACTATATTTTCCTTTCCCAAATCCATTAGGACAATGGGTTTCCTAAACCAATAGGGATTGTGAGTTTCCTAAAATATATAAGGGAAAAGTTCAAGACATAATTAACAAATCTTTCCCTTGACTTGAATTCTTTTCATCAATAAGAACAACGTCTCTCCGCCTTGCTCTCAGCCCTCGGAAGGGCTCGGTTGAGTATTACATACATCAATCAAGTCTAGGCAATGCATAAACTTATTGATCGAGACTGCCTTAGTCATCATATCTGTCGGATTATCATGTGTAGATATCTTCTTCACATAAATAACCCCTTTGAAGCCGACTACCTTTTGTCCCTTTGGCAAAGAACCAAACTACCATGTTTAATTCTTGTGAAGTGACTCAATCTTTTTACCCATAGCACCAACCCATCGATCTTCTTTTGAACTAGAAATAGATTTTTTTATAGCTATTAGGCTCAAACACATCAATGGTCTCTGTAGCTAACAAAGAAAATTACATAAAATCTTCATATCCAGAAAGCTTTTCATCAACTATGTTTGCAAACCTTTTTGTCGGTTGATTACTCTTTTCTCTCTGTCTGTTGCAATGTTATACGATTTTTATTGCATAAGTGCATCAACATTATCATCTTGATTAAGGTTTTGTACTTCCTTCACTTCTAAACTACTGAGTTGAGTTAGTAGAGATTCAATTTTTAGCTCTATACGGTCATTGATACTATGATCTGTTTCTACTATTGCCTTTTCCTTCTGACTGTCCAGTGAGACAGATTCATTGAATGTCACATCCCTACAAATAATTAACCCTGGAGTCTTTTGATTTGTGCACCACAATCTGTAACCTTTCACTCCAGTTGCATATGCTAGAAATATGAACTTCCTTGCCCTCGGCTCAAGTTTTCCATTCCTTACGTGAGAATAAGCAGGACAACTAAAAATCCTCAAATTTGAATAATCAACAAGCGAACTGGACCACACTTCAAAATGAATTTTAAACTCAATAGCAGTGGATGGAGATATATTGACCAAATAACAAGTTATATTAATTGCTTCAGCCCAAAAATCCTTACTAACACATGAGTGTGAAAGCATACTTCGTGCCTTATCACAAAGTGTTTGTTTATACGTTCTGCAACACTATTTTTTATGGTGTTCCAACACAAGTTCGGTGTATCACTATGCCCTTTCTAATGCAAAACTTATTGAACTCTAAGTTGCAAAATTCTAACTTATTGTCAGTTCGAAGACGCTTGACTTTTCTTTCAGTCTTCCTCTCAACCATCGTCTTCCATTTAACAAATGTCGGAAATGCTTTATCTTTTATTTTCAAAAACTACACTAATACCATTATTGAGTAATCGTTAATTAAAGTCATAAAGTACCTGACACCACTTTCGGAGAGAACTCTGTTTGGACCCCACAAGTCTGAATATATATAATCTAAGTTGTCTTTAATTTTGTGCTCTGCCTTCTTGCTATTTTACCCTTGTTTGCTTACCAAATACACAATGCTCACAAAAATTCAAAGCTTGAATTTTGTATCCATCCAATAAATTGTGCTTGCTCAATAAAGACAAGCCTTTGTCACTCATATGACCAAGTCGTAAATGCCACAACTGAGACTGATTCAAATAACTCCTTTTAGAAGCTATAATTGCTTTTCCTTCAACTAGACTGGCTTGAAGATAATATAGTCTAGAATGCAACTTACCCTTCATGAGTACTATAGAGCCTTTACACACTTTAAGTGTTCAATTCTCTGAGTGAAACTTATACCCCTGAGCATCAAAAGTCAAAAGATAAATCAAATTCCTCTTCATTCTAGGAACATGTCAACACTCAATAATTCTGATAATGCCATCAAACATTCTCAATTTGATATTACCAATCCCTTCTACCTATATTGGATTATCATCACCTAGGTAGATAGTTTCACTCGTCTCCCTGTAAGTTTCAAACCAATTTTTGTGTGCACATGTGAAAAGTTGCACCAGAATCAAGAACCCAAAAATTATGCCTATGATCAGAACTCGCGGTATAAACTTTTTCTACATAGTCATCATCATCAGAATTATTGCTAGTGTCAATAATATTTACTGAGTAATCAACTTTCTGCTTTCCTCTTTTCTCCTTTAGCTTAGGACAATCTTTTTTATAGTGGCCTTGCTCCTCTCACTCATAGCAGTTCTGCTTTCTTGCTCTAGACTTTGATCTAGCATTGAATTTTTTTCTATTAAAGTCTTTATGTTGTGTTCTTTCCCTACTCACAAGACTTTTGCTCTCAGTTCTGCTATCTGGAAAGCCCTTCTTCAACTCTTTAGATTTTAGTGCATTACTAACATCATCCAAGTCTTTTGCATACATCAACGTATCAACAAAAGTATCATATGATGATGGTAAAGAATATAATACGATCAAGGCCTGATTCTTACTCTGAATTTTGATATCTACATTCTTCATATCCATCATAATTGAATTAAACTCGTCAATGTGAGTTTTAATCGGTGTATCTTCATTCATCCGAAGATTGTACAACCTCTTTTCTAAGTAGAGGTGGTTTGCCAGCAATTTCTTAGAATACAGATCTTCTAGCTTCTTCCATACCGTTTCTGTAGATTTTCTCGAAGAGCGTTATCTGTAACGCTCATGAAGATCACACTCAAAGACCTCTCCTTCTGGTCTGCCTTCTCTGAATCTTTCATCTCCTTAGTAAAAGCCTCCTCAATTGCATTACATAACCCTTGTAATATTAGGTACGATCTCATTCTGATCTTCCATAGACTAAAGATGATGAAGACATCTTAACCCTTGACTATGTTAGAAACTCTTAACCTTACTCTGATACCAATTTGCAAAAATATCATGGATTAACTAGCACACAATCACACAAACAAAAATAGAGAAGAAAAATAATAAAAGGATTTAACGAGGTTCAGCTAGGCCTAATCTCCAAGCAAAAGCAAAGAGAGTTTTCCACTATGAAAGAAGAAAAGTTTACAACATTTTTAAAATTTCTAACTACAACCCTATATATAGATTCCAAGTAGTCCCAAATCTATAAGGAAAAAGGTTCTCCCAATCCTACAAGAACTATATTTTCCTTTTCCAAATCCATTAGGAAAATGAATTTCCTAAACCAATAGGGATTGTGAGTTTTCTAAAATATACAAGGGAAAAATTCAAGACATAATTAACATAAACCAATCGTGTTTGTCACGCCCCAAAATCAGAGGGCGCAACTGGCACTTGGTGCCAAAACTTAGGCCAAATTCGGCCCTGCTGAACCATTTGTCACTAGTGCATAGCATCCACACACAATCAAGAAAATAAACAAGTATATTCTGGCTTAAAAATCAGCCCTCGTCCAGCGAGGCCCCAGTCAACAGCTCTAAAAAAATAGCTACTCCCAACAGTTCATATAAAGCATAAGCAGGTGGCACATAAGTCCTGTTTGGGCCATCGAGGCTGTCATGATATCTAAGAAAGCATAAACATTATGCGAATCATCGAGGAAACGATGATCTTCATATTAAATATGGAAATATGTATATACAATGTAAACTAGGCCAATGAGCCGCTAAACTACCAACACAACAATAACAAGGCCCAACTGGCTAACAAGCTATAGTTAATAAACATACAAGGCCAAAATGGCCACCATCGTAGCTATGCAACCCAAAGACTAGTCTGCAAGCCTCTAGGAATACCATAATTGGTGGAACATGGTCTCAACCTACCCAAAAGCTATAAAAAGTAAATAGGCAAACCTCTGAAACTCTGGCGACCCCTGGAAGGAAAGGAGTCAACTAACCCACTGAAAGCTCAGCTATGCTATCCGGTAGGTCTATCTAGTCTTCTCTCAGATCTTGTAGGCATGAATGCAGTGCCCCAGGCAATGGGGCATCAGTACAAAATAGTATATCGAGCATATAAAGCAAACTAAAAACTGAAACTGAAGTGTAAGGACTGAACAAGAAGGGAAGGAGTAAAACATAAGTACAATACCTTACCTTCCTACAATAATGTAATATTTAAACGCGTAACAAACAATAATCTAACCTATCCCCCATAATCCCGACAGGTACAAATGACACACAATCACTATAAGTCCTAAGGAGTACAAATAGTCGCAAAATAACCATACTGACCTCCTTACTTGGACCCCAGTGATAAACTAATCTGAACTATATGAATGTAGATGTATCGTGAATCAATACAACTCCGAGGCTCTGTAGTACAATATAAGTATCGCCCCATAGGTATATCCTATCCATCCCATAGGTACGACCTTTCCAACCCATAGGCACGGTCTGCCCGGTCCGAAGGTGCGGTAATATAATGTAAATGTTGCTCTGTAGGTACACCTGCCCGTCTTATAGGTACGATCTGCACAGGTCAAAAGAACAATAATATAATATAACTGCTGCCCCATAGGTACAGCCTATCCGTCCCGTAGGTACGGTCTTTTTGATCCAAAGGTATGGTAATAGTAATCAAAATGTAGGCTCTAAAATTCTATAGTGTCAGTGTCTGCTGAGGCCAAACAAAGCTCATAGGCAACAATAAGATGATAAAAATAATAAAATAATAGCATATAATCACAGGTGACCTCAATACAATCATGACATACTTTTCTCGGCCACTAAGTAAAGAATAGAGTGTTGTTGGTAGTCACTATATCATGCTGTGGTAGCAAACTCAATAGAATAAGGTCATAAGTCAAATATCAACGTCATACAAGCTATAACAAGCTTGGACCTTTAAGGTCATGCCCGAAAGCAAAAAAGAAGCCTTAACATACCTTTTAACTGAAGCCTCAAAGGTAACTTTATGAAGCTCGACCAATATATGTAACACAATAATTGCTAGAATCAACAAGGCTACGGGAATGAGCCATAGTCAATCGATAAGGCGTTAATATCACAGTTGCGATCATCCAACTCCAAAGCATAAAATGAGACAAATAAAAATAATAAACAACATCTAGATCCAACAACAATATGCTAACCATATCTCGAAGAAGCGACGAGCTTCTGAGGTATTATTTCAAGGTGTACTTCATGTCATTCAATCCAACAACTATCTTACATGACTCTGGTAAGAATCATACCAACTCCCAGTCTCTCCAACATGTTAACACCATAATAATAATAATCCAACTCAATAAGACAAAGGGGTTGCCCAGAGCTATGGTATCCAAAATACCACTTCATGACTAAAAAATCTATAAAATGATACTAAAACATGGAATTGTGAAGGAGGGTCATAGGAGGAAGATTACATCAATAAAAAGCTTTGAAATCCCAAGCTAAACAAGCTGTTAGAAGATCCCACCATGATCTGTAATAATAAATATCAAGAAAATATGACAAACATGCCGATAATAATAAGTTCCTCCTCAAAATTGATTCTAAAGCTCAAATTAAGAATGAGTTGAGGATTTAGAACTCTTACCTTCCAATAATAGGATGATAACACTAGAAAAATATACACTTCATGAAATACATCTTTGCAGTAGCAACAAATGAAGCCAAAATCGATGAAAAAACTATACCACGTCGATTTGCTTGCGATGTAGAAAAACTTTCATTAAACTTCCGAATTAAAATCATCAAAGTCCATGGAGGATTTAGAGACTTGGGTTCTTAACTTTAGGTTTTTTTGATGGTTTCTATGAAATAAAAACAAATAAAAGGCTGCCATATAAGGAATCACTGACTTAGGGACTAGGGGGACTTGCCTCGAGGTGCCTGCTTATTCAATCTCACAAAAATATGAATATCTCTCTATTATGAAGTCATATGGATGAACGATTTAGTGCCATGAAAAATGTACTCGTAGACCTTCGATTTGATAGGTCAAGGGCCCACTAATTCTGTATAGATTAGGAGAAAATCTCCAAGATATTTGACCCAATTTTTCAAAGAATCTCGTAATGAAATTCACAATAACTTTTGCCGACTTTTATTTTGCAACTTGCTTGACCTCAAAACTTAGCATACAACTATTGTGTAATTAAAATACCTTAAAAACATTCTTTCTCATATATTAAGAACTCCTAGTCTTATCCCGAAAGAACGGGTTAATTTAAATGTTTGAATGGGCTGGCTGTTACATCCTTATCCATTAAAGTCATTCATCCTTGAATGATGATAATGTATGCGACATCATAGGAACTAACACCTGAACTCATATAGTACATAAACGTACCTCACGTACTCAAATACGGGTTTATTATCTTTCTATTTTGAACATCATATGAAGGAGTGAACAGGTGGGGATACCTAAACTTCATATCCTCTTCAGCTTTCCACATCATCCCCTTGATATTATGATTCTGCCACCACACTTTAACTGAAGCTATATCCTTGTTCTGCGATATTCTAATCTGGCAGCCCACTATGGCAGTAGGGACTTCTTCATTAAATAGTTCCTTTAGACATCTATTGTTGGTACTAAGTGTGATGGATCTCTGATAAACTTCATAACCTAGAAATATGAAAGACTAGATGCAATGCCTCTAATTCTGGAGGAAACTCTAGCTGGTAAGTAACTCTGCATATCAGTTATATAGTATGGTACGACCCAATATACTGAGGGCTTAACTCACCCTTCCTGCCAAATTACATAATTCCCTTATTGGAAAAACCTTAAAAAAGACCCAACCATCAACATTGAATCCTAAGTCCCGTAGTCTAACATCTGAATATGATTTCTGGCAGCCCTGAGCTGTCAAGAATCACTCTTTGACTAGCTTAACCTTTTTGATTCCCTGTTGTACTATGTTAGGTCCAAGCAACCCTAACTCTCCAACCTCAAACTAACAAAGAAGGGATTGATATTTATGCCCATATAAAGCCTCGTATCGTGCCATACTAATGCTTGAATGATGGTTGATATTATAAGCAAACTCAATAAGTGACAAATGATCATCCAGTTCCCTCTGAAATTTAGCACACATTCCCGTAACATATCTTTGAGCGTCTAGATTATATGTTTGGTTTTGCCATCGGTCTACGAATGAAAAATTGAACTAAGGTTAATCTGAGTCCTCAAACCTTTCTGGAAAGATCTCCAAAAACGTGTTATAAACTATGCCCTTTATCTAAAATAACCAATATTGGGACACCATGAAGTCAGACTACTTCTCTAATGTACAATCCAACATAATCTTCAGCTGAGAATATGGCCCTGACTTGCAAGAAATAGTCCTGTTTTGTCAACCTATCAAAAATCACCCAAATAGAATCGAACTTCCATTGCGAACATGGAAAACCTGTGACAAAATCCATATTTATGGCCTCCTACTTCCACAATATAATATCTATCTCGTAAGTCATCCCACTAGGCTTTTGATGCTCTACCTTCACCTGCTGATGATTTTGGCACTGTTCTACAAACCCAACAACGTCCCTTTTTATGCTCGACCACCAATAAATCTCCTTAATATAATGATACATTTTTGTAGATCCTGGGTGAATAAAGTAACAAGAATGATGTGCCTCTTCCAAAACCTTATGTCGAAGCCCTGCAACATCCGAAATAAATAACTGGTCTTTGAAATTAAGGACTCCATCTCCTGCTATATCAAAGGCTAAAGACTCCCACTGCTGAGCCTTGTCCCTGAGATGCTCTAAGTTGGGATCCTTTCACCTCCACAACTAGAGATGATATGGTTGTGTTCTGAATTGTGACCCCAATATCATCAAAATCTAATAATATAACCCCCCTTAAACTATCTAGTTGATAAAGCCCTTGAGCCATCTCCCACTTCTCAGCTCCCAAATATGATAGACTATCGATAGACTTACGACTGAGGGCATTTGCTACTATATTGGCTTTCCCTAGATGATATAAGATATTGACATCATAGTCTTTTAGCAGTTCAAGCTATTGGTGCTATTGCAGGTTCAACTCTTTCAGTCTAAATATACTGGGGGCTCTTATAATCTGTATGAATATCAATATTTAAGACATATAAGTAATGCCTCCAAATCTTCAGGGCATGAATAAATGCAGCCAACTCTAAATCATGTGTGAAGTAGTTCTTTTCATTCTTCTTTAACTGTCTAGAAGCATAAGCAATTACCTTTTTGTGTTGCATCATAACACAAACAAACTTAATGCTTGAAGCATTACAATACATTGTGTAGCCCTCTGGACCCTGTAAGGTTAGAACTAGTGCTGAAGTTAATCTTTCTTTCAGCTCTAGGAAACTCTGCTCGCAGGCTGTGGTCCACTAAAACATAGCTGCTTTCTGAGTCAGCTTTGTATAGGGTGCTGAAAGTGAAGAAAATCTATCCACAACCCTTTTATAATGCCCTATTAACCCTATAAAGCTATGAACTTCTATCGGGGTCGTAGGTCTAGGATAAGTCTTCACGGCCTCAATCTTCTGTAAGTCAACTTGAATACCAGCATATGATACAATATGGCCCAAAAAGGCCATAAAATGCAATCAAAACTCACAGTTCAAGAGCTTAGCATACGACCTGTAATCTTGGAGTACATGAAGCACTACTCGGAGATGATATCTATGCTTGGCCTCTTATCAAGAATTTACCAGAATATCATTAATAAATACAATGATAAAAAAGTCTAAGAACGACCTGAATATACTATTCATCAAATTCATAAATACTGCTGGGGAATTCATCAACCCGAAAGACATCACAAGAAACTCAAAATGGCCATATCTGAGCCTGAAAGTTGTATTTGAAATATCACTCTCTCGAACAAGTACCTGAGGGTACCCTAAATATAAATCAATCTTTGAGAAAAATCGAGCATCCTGCAGTTAGTAAAAAAATCCATCAATCCTTGGTAGTAGATATTTGTTCTTTATAGTCACCTTATTCAAATTTCGGTAGTCTATACACTTCTGCAATGAGTCATCTTTCTTTCGCACAAATAATACTCATGCACCACTCGCTGACGCACTATGATGCAGCCCTTATCTAATAAATCTTTCAGTTGTTCCTTTAATTCTTTTAATTCTGCTGGTGTAATTCTATATAGGGGAAGTGATATCGGCTGGGTATCTGGTAATATATCAATACAAAAATCAATCTCCCATTCTAGGGGAATACCAAGAAGCTCATCTGAAAATACATGTGGAAACTCATTAACCACTGAAATAAACTAAAGAGTTAATGACTTTGCATCAATAACTTAAACTCGAATAATATAGTAAATGCAGCCTTTGACGATCATTTTCCTTGCCTGATGATAGAAAATAAACTTGTCTTTCAGTGTTGCCGCATTACTCTTCCACTCCTAAACTACTTTCCCTGAAAAATGGAATCTAACAGTCTTTGCTTGACATTCATGGTGTAACAAGATGCCAGCCAATCCATATCCATAATAATATCAAAGTCAAGCATCTCTAACTCTATTAGGTCTACTAAGGTCTGATGGACAATAATCTCTACTGTACAACTTTGATAAACCCTCCTAGCAATAATAAAGTCATAAATTGGGGCAAACATAGCAAATGGTTACTGCAATAACTCTGTCATAACATATGGCAATTACTCTAAATCCTGATGACCAGTCAGTGTATATGTGCAATTCTAGCCACTACCAAAACTAGATGCTCCCTCTTGGCCTCGACCTCTACCTGATGAAATCTAGGAACCATGCTCTACAAGATATACTGAGAAAGATGATTTTGTTGCTGATCTGTCCCTTTGTCCTAAATTTTGTTGGTATCTTAACAAATAATATATCAGTATATGACCCTCATGGCCACAAGAATAGCATGATGTGGAGCCCTGATGGCATCTCCCGATATGTGCTCTACCACAAGTATCACAATAAGACACAACTAATCTAGACTTCTCTACGACTATGTACTACAGCGAGTCTGATGCTCGTGAGATCTCATACCAATTAAATACCTTGAAAAGTGTGTCATCCATTCCAACAAGTAACATAAGCAAAATAGAAGCTACAAGAAGGGTCAAAATAGTAAAATTGCATGAAAATGACAAAATAACCACGAGGGTCATTACACTTGTCTATCACCAGAAGGATGGTAGTCTTACCCTTGGACTCTAGAATCCCATCAATGAAGTCCATGCTGATGCAAGACCATGAAGTCTTGGGAATAGCCAAAGGCTAAAGTAGCTAGGAGTGCATGAGGCATCATATTTGCTTCTTTGACAAATTGAACATTTTCTAACATACTCATTCACACCTTATTTGAGGTTCTTCCAATAGAAAAGAGTGGCAGTCCTTCTATAAGTCTTCTCCATTCCTGAGTTCCCTCCATTTGTGCTATCATGCCACAGCTTCATGATATCCTTTCTCAGTTTTTCATTATCTCCAATAACCAGCTTATCAAACCTCTTTATTTGTTAGTTGATGTAAGTGTATCCCTTCACCTCTTCACCTTGTTCTTCGAGCCTCTTAACAAGAGACTTTAACGCCTGGTCTTTGTCCCATAATTCCTTGATCTTATGAAGTAGAGTCAGATCAGCAGGTGCTACTG
The DNA here is from genome assembly GCA_003996215.1 of Jaltomata sinuosa. NCBI lineage: Eukaryota > Viridiplantae > Streptophyta > Magnoliopsida > Solanales > Solanaceae > Jaltomata > Jaltomata sinuosa. The sequence goes on along the minus strand of QJPP01005999.1, from coordinate 2,946 downwards.
AAATGATTATTAACTCAGTAGTAATTTTTCTAGACAGAGAATTAGTAGTTTTGTTCTCTCTTCCCTTCTTATTCTCTATTTCAAAATCAAACTGCATCAACTTTGCTATCTATTTCATCGGAGTTCCAGTATGAAGCTTTTGTTCTAGTAAAAACTTTAGTGCTTTTTGATATATTTTGATTATGAAATGTCTTTTGAATAGGTATTGTGACCACTTAGTCACAACCATGACTAAAGCTAAAAGCTCTTTGTCATACACAGATAGTCCTTGGTGCCGTGCTGCGAGACTTTTTCTCAGATAAGCCAAGGTATGTCCATCCTGCATTAGTAATTTCCCTATCCCATAATCACATGCATTTGTTTCAACCACAAACATCAATGTACTATTAGGCAAGGCAAGCACAAGAGCACTTACTAGTGCTAGCTTTAACTTGTCAAAAGCTACAGTAGCCTTGTCACTCCGGTGAAACCCTTATTTCTTCAACAGATATGTTAAAGGATTGTTATGTCCCTATGACCTTTGATAAACCTCATATAGTAACCAACTAAGACAAGAAACCCCCTTAAGTCCTTTAATGTTTTAGGTATTGTCCAGTTCTAGACCATTACTATCTTCTTAGGGTGAGTAGACACTCCTTTAAAAATGATAAAGTGAACCAAGTACTCTACCCTTGTTTCCTTAAATGAACATTTGTCCTTCCTCACAAACAACCTATGTTGCACTAGTAGATTGAAAGTGATCCTCAAATGTTGCAGATGATCCTCCAATCTCTTGTTGTAAACCAAACTTTCATCCAACAATACCAAGAATATAGTAGTGAAGGTGCATTAGTGAGGCCAGAGGACATCACTAAATACTCATAGTGTCCAACATGTGTCCTGAAAGCAGTCTTTTGAACATCTTTCTTTGCCATCCTAATATGATGATAAGCATATCTTAGATCTATTAAAATAGATTTGTGAGCCACCAAGTTCATCTAACAATTCCTCAATAATAGGGATGAGGAACTTATAGTTGATAGTCATCTTGTTGAGTGCTCTGTAATCGACACATAACCTCCAAGACCTATTCTTCTTCCCTACCAGTACCACTGGTGAAGCATAAAGACTAGAAGTTGGTTGTATAATGCCTTGATCTAATATTTCTCGCAGCAATTGATCAATAACATCTTTCTGTCTGGATGAATACCTGTAGCACTTAGCATTGACTGGATTGCTACCTTGCTGCAAAGGAATTTTGTGATCAAATACTCCCTTATGAGGTGGCAAGCCTTTGGGATCCTGGAAGAGTGACTGAAACTCCTAAGTTAATTCCAAAATGGGAGTGACACTGGCATATGGTTCCTCATACTGTGTTCAATCAACTTGCAATACTCTGATCATGAAGATCTGACAACTATTTTGAGCTTGCTTTTCCAGCATCTTGGCTTCCCAGTTCTGGTTTTCTCTTTGGTACCTTATAGTACCACCTCCTTGCCTTGATACCAGAACCCTAGTGTCAACGTTTGAAAGTTAAGCTTGATATCTCCTAGGGTTATCAAGCATTGAACCCCTAAAATCATGTCACAAGATCCCAATAATATCAATAAGAAATCATCATGGAATGTGAGCCCTTGAACTATCCATAGAAAGTTCCTACAAACTTTATTAGTCTACTTATTGCTCCCATCAGCTACATTCACAGACATGTGGTTTGATCAGTTGTATACCCCCACGCAACTTCTTAATAAACTTATCAATAATAAAGTTATGTGAGCTTCCAGGGTCAACCGGTATATATTTAGAGGACCATTCTCATTGTAGCCCATGATCCTAAGGGTATTGAACCCATGGATACCATTAAGATCATGTACAGAGATCTCACAGTTCTGCTCTTTTCCTTTATCCTCTTTAAAGTTATCCTGGTCTTCCTACACCTCTAACACTTGATCTTTCTCATCATCTCAGTTACTTCTAACAAATACAGTTGCTTATTATAGTTGAACCTATGACCAGGCACAAACTTCTCATCACATAAGAAGCATAATCCCTTCTGTCTTTTCTTACTCATCTCAGCAGGTGAGATTCTTCTTGAGATCTTTCTTTTCAAGCTCACATATGAATCCTTCATTAAAGGTGGCCCTTCTCTTCTGTTTACTACTATTTTAGAGAATCAACTATAGGTTCCTGCTCTTGACTGAGAACCACTTTCACTATATAGAGATGATCTAGTCAATTTCAATTGAGCATTTACATGAGCCTCAGTGTTCCTTGCTAACTGATAAGCTTAGGGTAGGGAATAAGGTCTATGATTCTTGGCAATAAACCCAATCTCAGGTTTCAAACCAATGATGCAAGCACTTATAGCATACTCAGAAAGAATAACCAGCCTGGTCATAATCCTATCAAACTCCTTTTAATACTCAACAACCTAACCAACTTGCTTTAATAGCTGAAGCTTATCCATATGATCTGCATACTCAGCCCCAAACCTATCCATTGAGGCATAAACATACTCTTTCGAAGAAGGATAAAGTAAGTGAGTTGTACTTTTCAAGTAAGCTAGATGTCATTCTATAGTAATATCGTCAAAGTGAATAGAAGCTATTTTAACCTTTAAATTGCAAGCTACTTCATCCATGAAAATGTATTGTTCAACTTTACAAAGCCATGCTCTAAGATTAGTTCCATTGAACCTGGGAAATTCCATCTTAGTGAATCTGGTCATTGACTGGTTTCCTGAATTTTTTCTAGGTGATGCTCCAAAAGCTAGCCCTCATTATGGTCCTTCAACAGTGCGTGCTTGATTCACCCCCTGTGAAGTTTGTCCTTAGGTGTGGTTTCTTTCACATTAACTTGAAATGGAGGCATAGATCCCAATCCTAAAGGATTCAACCCAAGTAATTGTTGCATATTGTAGTTCTGATTCATCCAAGCCATAAGGTTTCTAGATGGAGTATAAATTTT
>QJPP01005998.1:0-40630 GCA_003996215.1 Jaltomata sinuosa | reverse complement strand
TGGAGGTCCCAGACCCCATACTAAATCTCAGTATCAGAACATGTATCAAGATAGAGACCCAATCTCGATATCAAGATAGAGACCCAGTCTCGAATATGCATGCCCAGACCCTGTCCAGGACTAAAAATAGTAGGAAAATATCCCAAAAACCCCTCCCAGGGTGCCCGGGCGTAGCCGGGTCTAAACAGTAAAAAGTCATCTCAGGTGCTCGGTCCAACCGAGGCTAAAATCATCTCAAGTAACAAGAAAACTCAACTAGCACCCCGGCCCTGCCGAGTCTAGCGATAATCATAAAACTGATGATTTTTAAACATAATTTTACTTTCTTTCCCAAAAATCTCCATAAGTGAAATCAACCATTTCCAAATCATTTCCATCAAAAACGGCCCCCCGGGCCATGCAAGGTTTAGAAAACAGTGCCAGTAGGCCCGAAGCCAAAACCACAGTAAAACATGGATAAAACCTCTTTATATGCATGGAAATGGTATGATCACACACAATAGCTGCCCGCAGCTCACAATCAACCTATCGACCCTGCACAGGCCCACAGCTACTCAGCAAGCATAACCAGCCTAGAAGGATAATTCTATGCCCGGGACTCGCGGACATTCTTAAAATCCCACCTTCTATGTTCCAGAGTCAACAAGGCCTCACAGGACCACAAGGGTAAATAAAATATAACGGCAATTACTACAAACAACGGAGGAACAAAAGTCCAACCTAATAGTCCAACCCAAGGATGCCCATTAATACAATTTTATTCTATATATGCGGAGTCTAGGGAAATTAAACCGTAACCTACCTGTCGTCCGACGACAAGCTGCTAGAACAACGATGTCCAAGCTCGAACAACTCCGAGAAAATCCAAAACTAAATCGGAATCGGATTTGGGCTTGAATAACTTGACGTAGATAATTGATTTTCTACAACAAATTTAATATAACCACAACACTAAATTGGTTCCACCAATTCCCTTCTCTGTAAGCGTATATAGAATCAACGTGAACACCATATGATGAATGCAAATTGATGTTGAAGGAAGTGATATGCATGTTCACAGAAATTCCATTTTGAAATTTGTTGAATAAAACACAAGTGCATGCTGCCAACCAAATGCCACCACTTAGTGATTTACTAGGTGGCCCTCTTCCTCCACTTCCACGTGGAAGTGGAGGTGCCAACACATAAGTTAATTTATCCCGTTATGTAAATATTCGGGTATTGCATAAATTTGTGGTATAATAAATATAATATTTTAAATATACCATAATTGATAGAAAATCATTTCCAATAAAACCTACTATATTATAATAATAATTTTCAACATAGCTAAATTTACTATCACCGTTAAAATATTACAATAATAAAAACTTTATAAAATAAATACATATACAATTATATCGTATCAAAGATATTTTTCATAAACCTTTAAAATATTTTGAAAAGGCAATAATAATATAATTTTTACCAAATTCAACTTTTAAATAACGTATTTTCAAATACGCACGATTTCGATGCTCAAGAATTATCTCGGGATCCTCTCTTATTTTTTATAACTATTTTGGAACTGAAATGGCGTCTTAAAACGTGAAGTCGAGGCTTAAATCGAGTTTAACCCGACCCGGTTCGTGACCCGGTTCGCAACCCATTTTCTTCCAGACAGTCCGCGGTAAAATAGTCATAACTTTTTACTCCGAGATCATTTGGACGTGAGGTTTTGTGCGTTGGAAACTAGACTCGTAGACCTTCGATTTGGTATTTCGGGGCACTTCTAACTCTTTATATATTGAGAGAAAAGCCCTGATACATTTGACCCAAAGATCAGAAAATTTGTTAAAGGTCTTACGATATCTTTTGTCGATTTGCTTGACTTCAAAACTTAAACGTGGAAATGACCGGAAGGGTCATTACAAAGTAGGGCACGGGCTGTGGTGCCAGCTCAGGCCCGGACTAGATTACCATCACCAGAGCCTGAGGTTAGAGTGGATGAAGTTCAGTATGAGCCAGAGCATGTGGGTCCAACCTATTATCCGACAGGTTTTGTAGCTACTCCAGTATTACAGGACACCTTAGTTCAATTGTTGGGGTTTCTTGAGGGTATGACTCCACCAGCTGCTTCACCGAGCACTCCGATTGGTTCTCAGGTTCGAGGTGAGGCTTAGAATTTAGATTAAGAGGCAACACAGGGTTCAGGAGTATAGCCTGTTGCTGTGGCTCCAATATTTTAGGTACTACCGGTCCCTGCAGTTGCTACCCCTCTTCTAGCCATGATAGTTATGTCTTCTGAAGAGCAGAAGATGCTTGGTAAGTTCTTAAGATTGGGTCCTCCAAGGTTTTCAGGTGCTTCTAGGGAGGATGCGCATGAGTTTCTGACTAGCTGCCAGGAGAGGTTACATAATTTGGGGTTAGTTGAGTCTCATAGAGACAATTACATCGCGTTTCAGCTGGATGGTCCAGCGAAACAGTGGTGGAGGTCATATGTTGTGTGTAGACCAGCCGGGTCACCTCCGCTTACTTGGAGTCAGTTCTCAGCAGCCTTTCTGGAGAAGTATGTACCCTTTAGTATGAGGGAGCATCTGATGTATCAATTTGCTGGGTTGCAGCAGGGCTCCATGATTGTGTCTGAGTACGAGGTTCGGTTCCATCAGTTATCCAGATATGCCACTATGATTCAGCCCACCGAGCACGAGAGATTATGCCAGTTTGTTCGGGGTTTGACCTTGCACCTCCGCTTAGCCACAAAAGGTATGGTAGCATCGGGTCAGTCTTTTCTGAAGCTAGTTGATCATACCTATACTATTGAGGGTGTACTTCGCGATGCCCAAAAGGGCAGCGATAAGAGGCCCCACTATCAGGGCAGTTTCAATGATTCACAAGGCCATGGTAGGGGCTACTATGCTAGAGGTCAGTACCAGGATTGTTTCCAGCCGAGCCAGCATGTTCAGGCGGCATTACAGACTACTGAGGGTCAGAGTAGCCAGAGTGTCATTCCTGCTCCCCGAGGTGGTCATTCAGGGTCTACAGGTCGTGGTGGTCCTTATAATTTTGTAGGGTACTCATAGAGGAGTATATATGGTCGGGTTTGTTATGAGTATGGAGAGATAGGCCACTTTGCTAGAGAGTGCCCATCGGTACAACATCCTGGATGACAGGATCCGTTGGTTTAGGCCCCCAGGGCTCCAGCACCTCCAACATATCCATCTAGAGGTTGTTCACAGGGTAGTAGGGGTGGTCTCCAGGGTACTAGAGGTGGCTCTCATTCCGGAAGGTCAGGTGGTCATGGCGGTCGGGGCCACATGTAAGTAGTTCTGGGCTGGACAGAGGCTGAGGCTTCAGATGCTATGATCATAAGTACGATCTCCATTTGAGATTTGTCTGCTTCTGCTTTGTTTGATCTGGGGTTTACATTCTCATATATATCTGCTTATTATGCTACTTGTCTGGAGTCTGCTTGTGAGTCCTTGCTTGTGCCCTTGCGTGTATCTACCCTAGTAGGTGACTCTTTAGTAGTAGATCAGGTGTATTGGGCTTGTGTGGTGACTATCTTGGGGTATGACACATGGGTAGACTTGGTAATCCTTGATATGGTTGATTTTGATGTGATCTTGGGCATGGATTAGTTGTCTTCTTATCATGCAGTGTTGGATTGTTTCGCTAAGATCGTTACTATTTGGATGCATGGTATCCCTTCTATAATATGGAAGGGAGCCGATAGCCACATGCCGAGGGGAGTTATATCCTTTATGAGCGCCCAACGGCTGGTTAGGAAGGGGTGCTTAGATTATCTTGCCTACGTTTGTGATACTAGTGTCACCACACCTCCTCTTGAGTCTGTTCCTGTGGTTTGTGAGTATTCTGATGTATTTCCTTTTGATCTTTTGGGTCTTCCTCCTGATCGTGACATTGATTTTGGTATCGATGTCTAGCTGGGCACCAAGCCCATTTCCATTCTTCCATATCGGATAACACCTGCTGAGTTGAGGGAGTTTAAGGATCAACTCCAGGATCTATTGAGTAGAGGGTTCATCAGGCCTAGTGTGTTTCCATGGGGTGCTCCAGTTCTGTTTGTGAAGAAGAAAGACGAGTCTATGCATATGTGTATCGACTATAGGCAGTTGAATAAGGTGATAGTTAAGAAAAAATATCCGATTCTTCGTATTGATGACTTGTTTGACCAGCTACAGGGTGCAACAATGTTCTCTAAGATAGACTTGAGGTCCAGTTATCACCACTTGAGTATTAGGACTGACGACATCCCAAAGACTGCATTTAGGACTCGATACGACCATTATGAGTTCCTAGTCATGTCTTTTGGGTTAAATAATGCCCCAACAACATTTATGGAGTTGATGAACTATGTATTCAGTGCTTACCTGGATTCGTTTGTGATTGTGTTCATCGACGACATTCCGATTTATTCGAGGAGTAGGGAGGAGTATGAGCAACATCTTAGAGTTGTACTTCAGGCTTTGCGAGACCACCAGTTGTATGCCAAATTCACTAAGTATGAGTTTAGGCATTAGTCTATGGAATTGTTGGGGCACGTGGTGTCCTATGATGGGATTATGGTAGATCAGGCAAAGATTGCAGTAGTTCATAATTGGGCTAGGCCTACTTCTCCTACCGAGGTTTGCAATTTCATCGGGTTAGTAGATTATTACAAATGGTTTGTGGAGGGATTTTCTTTGATAGCAGCTCTGCTAACTAGATTAACTCAGAAGAATGTTCCCTTCCAGTGGTAAGATGAGTGTGAGGCGAGCTTTCTGATGCTCAAGGCCTTATTGACTTCAGCTCCGATTCATACTCTTTCGGTCGAGGGTCAGGGTTTCACCATATATTTCAATGCGTCAGGTGTTTGTTTGGGTTGTGTGTTGATATAGCAGGGTCGGGTTATTGCTTATGCTTCGAGACAGTTTAAGGTTCACAAGTGGAACTACCTCACATATGACTATGAGTTAGCAACGGTAGTCTTTTCGTTGAAGATATGGAGGCATTATCTCTATGGCGTGCATTGTGAGATCTTTACTGACCATCGTAGTCTTCAGTACATTTTCAGCTAGAAGGATTTAATGTTTAGGTGGCGTAGGTGGTTGGAGTTACTAAAGGACTATGACATCTCTATTCTATATCATCCGGGCAAGGCAAACGTGGTAGCAGATTCCTTGAGTCGGAAGGCGGTGAGTATGGGTAGCTTTTATTTCTTAGAAATGGCGGAGCGACCGTTGGCTTGGGACATCCAGTCCTTATCTAATAGGTTGGTTTGACTTGACATTTCCGAGCCAAGCCGTATTGTTACTTATGTTGAGGCTAGGTGTTCCTTGTTGGAGAAGATTTGGGCATATCAATTTGATTATACGAAATTGAGGATCATTCGTGACAAGGTGTTGAGTGGTGAGGCTAGGAAGGAGACTTTAGATTCAGAGGGTATTCTGAGGATCGAGGGTCGTATCTGCGTTACTAGAATTGGTGACTTGGTTAGATTGATACAGAAGGAGGCTTATTGTTCTACATATTCCATTCATCCCGGGGCAACTAAGATGTATCGTGACTTGAGGCAGCACTACTTGTGGTATGGGATGAAGAGGGATATTTCGGCTTTCATATCCAGGTGCTTAAAATATCAGCAGCTGAAGTTCGAGCCCCAGAGGGCAGGTGGTTTATCGCAGAGGCTACCTGTTCCGGAGTGGAAATAAGAGCGTATATCCATGGATTTAGTAGTCGGATTGCCACGTACCTTGCAGAGATTTGATGCTATTTCTGTTATTGTGGATAGGTTGATGAAGTATGCTAACTTTCTGCCAGTTCAGACTTCCTACAGTTCTGAGAGGTTGGCTCAGATCTATATTCGGGAGATTATCCATTTGCATGGTGTGCCAGTTTCTATCATCTCCGACCGAAGTAATCAGTTTACTTTGCACTTCTGACAGTCTATTCAGAGAGAGTTGGGGACTAGAGTTGAGCTTAGCACCGCTTTTCATCCTCAGGCAGACAGTCAGTCAGAGCGTACCATTCAGGTTCTTGAGGATATGTTGCGAGCCTGTGTTATTGATTTTGGTAGTCAATGGGATCAGTGTCTGGATTTTGTAGAGTTTGCGTATAATAATAGTTATCATTCCAGCATTCATATGGCTCCATTTGAGGCATTATATGGTAGACGGTACAGATCTCCGGTAGGGTGGTTTGATGCTTTCGAGGTTAGGCCGTGGGGTACCGATTTGCTTTGTGATTCTATGGATAGGGTTCGGGTTATCCAGGAGAGACTTTGTTCTGCCTAGAGTAGGCAGAAGAGTTATGCTGACCGGAGAGTTTGAGATCTCGAGTTTATGGTTGGTGATAGTGTGTTCCTTTCGGTATCACCTATGAATGGTGTGATGAGGTTCGGGAGGAAGGGTAAGCTCAGTCGGAGGTTCATTGGGCCATTCAATATTCTTCGTCATATTGGAGAGCTTGCTTATGAGTTAGCCTTGCCTCCTACTCTTTCTAGTGTGCATCTTGTGTTTCATGTCTCTACGCTACGCCGATACATTCCGGATGAGTCTCACATGCTTCATTTAGAGTCAGTTCAGTTGGATGAGTCCTTATCCTCTGAGGAGAAGCCTGTTGCTCTTTTAGATAGGCAGGTTAGGAAGTTGAGGTCCAAGGAGATTCTGTCAGTTAAGGTTCAGTGGTGGCATCATCCAGTCGAGGAGGCTATTTGGGAGATCGAGACCGACATGCAGATCCATTATCCTCGTCTTTTCGAGTCTTCAGGTACTATAGTTTTTCTAACTTTTGCGGACAAAAGTTCTTTTAGTAGTGGATGTTGTGATGACCATCCAGGTCATTCTTTATTTTCCATGTTTTTTTCTATATTTTAAGCTTTCCCTTAGTGGCTACATGTCATTTATGACTTGCCGAGACCGACGGTTCGGTGCCTGAGATATCTGTTAGGTCGTTATGGCCTTTTTCCTATTTTAGCACTTAAAATTGGTAAATCTTTGACTTTGGTCAACATTCTTGGCAAACGCGCTAAGAATCGAATTCCGACAGTTTTGTTGGCTCCGCAATGGGGATTTTGGTCTAGTGGGACCATTGGTTTGGGTCTGAGTGCTTTCAGTTTGGTTTTGTGTGGCTTTGTATGTTTTGAAGTCAGTTTGGCTAGTAGGGTTGACTTTGGTCAATATTCAGATAAGACGGTCTCGGATGGAAATTCTGTCAGTGCCATTAGCTCTGGAATTTCAACTTTGGGCTAGTGGGACCTTTGGTTCGAGTCCCGAGGCTTCCAGACTTGTTTTTGGATTTTGGGTTTTTAGTTGGATATGGGCGTGGGGCCCACTTTTTATTAAAACAATCTCCGTTGGGAGTTTTATCGATTCTAATTAGTCTAGAATGCCATTTCTGGTAGGGTAGCATGGTTGATTTGTGTTCACGGGGTTCCGGATGAATCCCGAGGTTCCATCGAAAGATATTTGGACTTGGGGAAATTACAAGTTGCTGCATTAAGTTGCAGACCCTTTTGCTCTTCGCAATCGCGAGGATCCCATCACGAACGCGATGGGATGGTTTCTTGACCATCACATTCAAGAAGGTTTTCCATCGCATTCGCGATGTAGCCGGATGGGATCCGACTTGGCTTCCTCTTCGCGGACACGGTCGGGGCCATCACGATCGCGATGGTTGGGCCAGATGTTCCTTACGAACGCGGGGGTCCTGTCGCTATGCGATGAAGGACCCCTGACAGTTATATAAAGTTTCCACTTTGTTTTCTCTTTAAAAAATTCGAGAAACACCACAGTTGAGCTCCCAAGCTCCATTCTCCAGCTCCCTTACTTTGGCATCCTTCATCCGGTAAGTTTCCTCGTCACCTCGCTCCTCCTTCCGTGTTTATTCTCGTATTTCCCCCACTTAAATTCCCTAGTTGTTAATTACTAGAGTTGGGGTGATCCTTGTTGAAGGCTGATTTTTGGAGACTGCATGCTCTCAAATTCGAGAAATTCCTCTCTGTGACGTGTCCCTCTTATCGAGGTTGGTTTCTGCCTTTAAATTCTGAACTTTTTCCATTTTAATTACGTGAATTAGTAGCACTTCGGGGTTGTTTTGGGCCCTGAATCTAGCTCTGTTCCTGCCCAAACTTTGGGCATGGGTTCCTTAACCCACCGCGAGCATAGTTGTGATTTTTGTTTTCTATTTTGTAGGGCAGGCCCCGAGGGTTATTATTTCTGACCCGATTTTTGTCCTGATTTTCTGTTTAGCAATATGGGTGTCATTATTCTCGTCTTGAAGCCTAGTTTATATTTTATATAGCGTGGCAGCTTTCTGAGGCTATTCGTAAGGGGAAGGCACACGAGTGACGGTTCATGCTTATAGTTCAGCCTCGAGGTAGGTTATGGTTTACCCTTTTTAGACTGAGTTAGTTAAATAATGCATATATGTATGTTACTAGAATGCTAGGTTGGATTTTAGATAGACTTTAGGCTTGAATCCAGTATGTCATGTTAATTGGCCATTTTAGATCTTTAGCCTAGCACTGTAAGTTATCCTTAGCCTAGGAGCTTGCTTCTTCTGTGTGACTAGTATAGACTCCTTAGCATGTTTTTAGGAGGCTTTAGAGGTAGAATAGAGTTTTTCCATGGTTTTCACTTTTATTTCTACTTTACCGCTTTATTGTAACGTTGTGTGTAACTGTGGGCCCGAGGCCATGGCTAGGATTTGGACGGAGATCCAGGTTAGTTTCTCTTAGTTTTGAGGGTATTCTTGCCCGGTTTGATATGATGGCGTGATTTTTCCTCTGTTTGTGAAAATTCATACTCACATCGCATGGCCTATCATTTGTACATCATGGATGGTTTTTCAAAGGTTTTTGGTTTGAAACGTGACTTTACTACGGTTGTGGAGATTTCTGGACTTAAATAAAAATTACTTTGGATATTACTATGGGATTTTGGAAAGAAAAGGAGAACTACTATTTTATGCATATATTTATAGTTCGATGCGGTATTCCAGACCTCCGATGTGTTATTCTGGGTATTTTACTACTTCACCTATATATGCATAGTCCGATGCTGTATTCTGAGCACCCGATGCAGTATTTTGGGTTAATATTATATTGCATTCACACATGCATCATAGTCCATCGCATTGCATTTGCTTTGGCACGTGGATTGACTTTGGTTGGCTTGGTGTTGTTTTCCTTTCCTTGTTGGTTTATTGGCATGTCTCTGGCTTTATAACTAGATTTAGGTGGATCCCTGTATAGTTAGCTGCTTTCCTGTAATCTATTTATATATATTATCTTTGTACGCTCGGTCGGCCTATGATGCCTACTGAGTACCCGTTGTATTGGTACTCATACTACACTTTGCATCTCTTTTTCTGATGCAACACCTGGTATGAGCCACCCTCGCTGAACTCCTATTATTCGAGACCAGTTGTTGTTCGGATCGCGGTGCGCTCCCGGCGCTTTCGAGACTTTACATACTTTCCATCTTGTACTTTCTGTCTATATTTTGTATTTTGGATAGACAACATCTGTTTTATAGCTACTCCTTACCTTAGTCGCTCTTGTACTAGTGACACCAGGTCCGCGTTGGTTCTAGAGTCTGTTTTTGTCTCGTTTGTCACTTTAGGGCCTTCTTTTGTATATTTTGTACGATGGTATGTGTATATGCTATTGGACGTATCTTTTCATCATATCTTCCACTTTCTTTAGTTTAATTATTATTTATTATCTTTCGCATGTTTGGGTTAGGCTTGTCTACTTGGGGAGTTATGTAGACGCCATCATGGCCCAGTTTCGGGTCGTGACACATTTGGATTCAAGTGACTACATCCTCCTCGAATTCCACACAACTTTTTCAATTTGAAACCAAAGTCATTTCTTTTCATTTTCATTCAATAAAAGACACCATTTTACTCATTTCAATTGGAGCCGAAATTGTATCAATTTGTTCACCTTGGAGGATTAATTTCTTTTCTTTCCTTTCCTTTTTTTCCTTTCATTATTTCATTTTTTTTCAGATTTTTTCTTCTTTTTAACAATTCCTTTCAGATTCGATCCACAAACAAAAATTACTCACTTGCCAATCCTCCAAGGTACTTCTTCATCACCCCCAACTTAGGCTTTTAGTCTCGATTTCACACTTGTAGAGTTCAAGGAGGGACGAGTTCAAAAGAAGGGCTTATTTTAGAAATGGTTCAAGGCTTGTATCGAGGTTGCCAAAGAAAAGGTATTAGGCCCAAGAGGTGTGACTAATGATACAATTTGAGTCCAATGGTGGATTTTAAGGCTAAGTAGGCTTCAAAAATCACAAAGAAGTCCTAAGATCATTTCTCCAACCAACACAATTAAGACTAGCATTGGAATAACTAACCGGGCAAGTTCTAGATGACATAAGCAAGTACAAGGATTATTCAACAACACTCACCACACATGGTATGCGAACTATCCAAGACAGATCAATTTTTCTTTCTTGCATCTATGTAATCACTAATTTATCAAAAGTCACAAAAAGATTAAAGGCATTGTCATAAACATCATTCTTTGATTTTCAACTATTTCACAAAAAATTTGGAGAGGTATGCTCAATTTATCTCAATTCACATGCGAGACTAAATCTATCAGTACCAATCAAATCATTATCTAAATTATCTCAAAATATGATGATTTGCCCTTAAGAATGATGTTACTCAATCTATCATAGGACCAAATCATCTATCTAAATTGATATGGCTACTCAGAATTCACCAACGTGTACACCCCAATACATAAGCAAATTCATCTAGCCTAATGGGTACTCAGACTTCCCAGACTCCAATAACAAAATAAAACTACAATATAAAAGAAAATAAAGAAGCTAGTAAGAAAATAAAACAACGACTATTCTAACAAGGTTGCAACAACACAAGACCCGACACGGGTGAAAATAGGATATCCATGAAAACATAAGTAACAAGCATAACTAACATCCAAATGCCCACCCCCAACTAAGCATGTTGCAATGTCCCCATTGAAACTTAAAAAAATAAGGTAAAATGGTGGGAGGGGCTCCCTGAAACTGCATTAGGCACTACCATCACTCTCGATGTCCTCCTCATCATCTCCATGATCATCGGCATCCTCCTCAGACCACTGTGCAGGGGAGTCATCCTCATCACTACTCCTAGAAGATGGAAGTGTATCTCTGGGTTTCATAACCTTCCACAATCCTTTCACACCCTTCCACATACGAGTAAAAAACTTGTTTCTCTTTCTTTCCCGTTTCAGCATTTTGGTGTGTGAGGCATGAAGGTCTCCCTTGGACTTGGCGAAATTGGTGTATGCTTTCTCCAGCTGAGCAAGGTGGGCACCCTGCTTCCTTTGATCCTCAAGATATTTGTCAAAAGTTTTCTGGGTCATAAAAGAAATAGGCCCCTCTGATGATTCACCTGGACCTTGAGGAATGCCACTCACCATCTTTCAGATATGCTTCAACTCCTCTGTCATAACCTCAAATGGGCCCATTGCTTTGGAACTACTGAAAATGGCCTGAGATAATATTTCTGCATCGATCTTCCTCTTCTTGCTCTTCCAAATTGTTCCTTCTTCATGCTTCTTCAATGGAAATATTTGTCTTGCTGGCTCCACCCAATTTTTAGTCGGTACTCGTCTACCTCAGCCCTTCTACATAGTTCGGTGATGAGAGATGGGAACATAACAGTTGGGCTGTCTTACATCAAAAACTCTTTGAGTTTGCATATGATCATATGGCCAACATTCACAAGAATGTCATCAAAGATGCAAGAAATCATTTGAGCACTCAGTAACGGTATATCATACACATTCCCACATGGAGAGACTCGGTTGCAGATGATCGATATCCAGTTCTTAGCTTCAGTTGTGAATTCCTTGGAGGTGATACCCCTTTTTGTGACGGCCCAGGTTACATTCTTTTTCGGACACAACTTGGAAACCAACCATGTTCCTGGTGCACAATCCTTTGCTTTGAACAAAGCGGGGTCATGATATTGCAATTGATAGAGACCATTGTTCACTGATGCTCCAAAGTAAATCATTTTACCTCTTATTCTGATAACTAGGGTTGACATTCTCATAACTTTGAGGTTTGTGTAGAACTCTCGAACCCATTGCTCATTAGACTTGCAAGGGTCAGGAATAAAGCATATCCTACATGTGGTCCCCAATCTATGATAGAACTCAGGAAGGATCGTGGAGTCCTTATCCAGACAAATTCCCTTTTTGGGGAGCAACTTCTTCTTTACCAAGTCAAAGTAGTATCTCCTCTGACATTCGAGAGACATGAATCGAACTTGATCGAACTCCTCATCAATGGGAAATTCATCATCTAAGAGTGCATCATTGAGGTTGGAAGCCATGTTAGCTTTTTGACCTAAAAGGGTTACACATGCATGATTGATTGATATTAGTAACGGAATACACTACCTTGTGGTTTATTAAATCCAAAGAAATAAGTTGGACATTAATTGAAACGCTCTAGGGGTGTGTACTATTTTTGGGTCTTCAGAATTTATGCTCTCGGGTACCACAATTGTGGTCAGAGTCCATAAAAATAGAAGTCTGCAAATGCTGGACACCACCACAATTGCGGGATTTGGCAGTTCATCTGGTTCTGCAATTGCAGTCAAAGTCCGCAAATGCGAGACTTTGCTGCAAAAGTGGACCCGTCATCTCAAAAATTCCCCATGGCAGAAACCACTTCAATAACACCCAAATCATTTTTTTTACAAGACAAACAATAAAATACTCCACACAAATAGTACCAAATCATGAAAAATTCACGAATTTAGCCAAGTATTTCATTTGGGCAATTCGACGAACACCTTGAAGGCATAAGTGGGTACTACCATATGGAGCATGATATGGGTGCTTAGACATCCCCACATTTGCAATTAAACAATACTAACTCTCAAGGCTAACTGTAATACCTCGAAATTTTGATCCATCTTTCAAACTCAGAAACTTGCAAAATTTTGAACTTCCAGCGATCACGGGTCAAGTACACAAGTCGTGGATGGTTCCACGATTCATGGAAAGGACTCGTGATTTCAGTCCTGCAGACCATTCTCAGGTTTGAGAACCATGAGTAAATTTCATGATTCATGGATGCTTCCACGGGTCTTGGAACCAACCCGTGGAAATCAGACAGAGAGTGTTCAATTCCCCCGAAACCACAAGTTAGTTCCACGACTCATAGAAGTTTCTATGGGTCTTCTTGTTAGTTTGTGAAAAGTTATTCGAAGCCTAGAATTTTGGCTCAGGAACCACGACTCCAATCCACGAGCCGTGGTTACTTCCACAGTCCGTGGAAAGGACCCATGGAATCTGAAGTCAAGTTTTAAAGCAACTTTTTCTTAATTAAGTTCCAGGGGTATTTCTATAATTACCCGCCCTTTTAACTCTTAAGTGAGGTCATTTTGGAAACTTTTAGTAGGATTTTACTCCTATTAGCCTAAATGTTCCATTATTCCTCATTCATCTCTCAAAAGAAGAAAGAACTCCTTCAAGCTCCAAGATCAAGCCTCCATTTCTTTTCATCTTAAGATCAAGCTAGCTTCAATAAGGTATGTGGTTATTCAATAAGGGATTGCTTTCACCCTTATACCCAAAACTCATGATTTTACTTTGATTTATGAATTTATAAAATTAGGGTTCTTACCCAATTTGGGGAAAAACTCATGGGTTCAGTTTTAAAGTATCAATTCATGGTTTCTCATTTCTTATATATGTTTTATTTGAAGTTCCTTAACTGATTTTAAAAATCCCATGCATTAAAGATTTTTTTATAGCATGATTCCATTAAAATGCATGATTTCAAGTGAAAATTGGTATGTTTAGATAACACGGCCTTATGTATTTATGAAATTTCATGCCTAATTCTTCAAGTTATGAATTCAGAAAGAAAAGTATGTTTAAAATTATGGTTATGCTAAGGTTCAAGAACTTATGATATGAGAATTGCATGAAATAAAATATGTATTTATGCTTTTCAAATAAATTTGGCATCAGATATGCCACAAGTATGTTATGAGCAATATGCATGTTTTGGGAGTAGTATTTAGCATCGAGCGACGAGGGTTGATTAACCAAGTCCAAAACTATGTTTCCAGTGTAGGTTATGAATTGCCCTATGGGCTTATGAAAGTGGTTCCACATTTGATCATGGTGTCCTATGCTTTAGCGGGCAATAGGGCAGCTTTGCCAACTAGTGTTGTATAGTTGGATTATGGTGTCTCATTCCTTGTAGCTTTACTAACTAGGGTTATATGGTAAGATTCCATGTAGCTCGCATGGTCTATTATTGGTTATAAGAAACTCCCGTATGAATGTTTTTAAGTCTCATGCTATGTTATTTTTTATCTCATGCTTAAAATATGATATTACTTATGACCTCTCTATTATGCATGGTCTCAGTTTCTACTATGTTTTAAGCACGTTTTACGTATGTTTTAACATGATCATGCATATCTCACATACTCAGTACATCCTATAGTACTGATGAATTTCTTGTGCTGCATCCTCTTGATGATGCAGATTCAGGTTTGGGTCCTCAGATTTGTGGCTAGAGTTTTGCCGGTGTTCCAGCTTTGAGTGGTGAGTCCTCATATTTTGAGGACTGGTATAAGTTGTCTATCTTCAAAGTTTCTATTTAGTATTTGGAGTTAGCTGGGGTCTTATCCCAGCAACTCATTATTTAGTTTAGAGTCTTTCAAACTTAGTAGGGATTCTATATTTGAGTTTGAGATTTTGTTATGTTATGTTTGAGCTATTGATGACTCAATCTATTTATCTATTTAGTTTAATGCTTCCCCTATGTTTTCTTATGAATGTATGAGTATGCTATGACCAAGGGTTAACTTGGGGCACTTGTCATCTCGGATCTCGTGTTTAGTCTTGGGGGGTGAAAAAATTGGTATCAGAGCCTCAGGTTTAAGAGTTCTAGGATGTCTGAAAGCCGCATCAAGTAGAGTCTATTTCATATGTGTGAAGCGTGCCACACTTATGAGAGATAAGATATGAGGTGTCTTAGGAAAAACTTTACTTCTTTCTTGATAAAAATCGTGCGATGAATTTTAACTCTATTACCCTCTAATTCATTCTTTATGCATTTCAAATTATGCCTCTTCGCCATGCCATACCTCACTAGGCCAATCCCTGAAATGCTAATCCTCCGATTCCAGACCCCAAGATCATAAATGTGTAGTTTAGAAATGCCATTTATATTCTAGCTCAGACTATGGCCGCTCAGGCAAATAAAAAGGCTCTTATACCCGTCAACTCTCAAGGTAGAATAGCAGCCCGAGTTTGAGATTTCATTTGCATAAACCCACCTGAGTTCTAGGAATCGAAAGTAAGTGAGGATCCACATAAGTTCTTAGATGAGGTAAAGAAGATATTTGGTGTGATGCAAGTAGGTGGTGTTGATTGTATTGAGCTAGCTTCCTATCAACACAAGGACGTGGCTCATATTTGGTTCACCCAATGGAAAGATGCTAGGGCTAGGGATGTGGTCCCTATGACTTGGGAAGGCTTTGAGAGGGCTTTTCTTTACCAGTTCTTCCCGAAGGAGTTGAGACAAGCTAAGGTCGAAGAGTTCGTGAATTTGAGGTAAGGTTCTATGTCAGTTCAGGAGTATGCATTAAAGTTCACCCAGCTTTCTAGGTATGCTCCTTCCATGTTGGCTGGCCCATAGGATGAGATAAGTAAGTATGTTTATGGAGTGTCAGATTTGGTAAAGAAGGATTGTAGGTCCGCAATGATTTTAGGTGACATGGATATTTCTTGACTTATTACTCATGCCCAATAGATCGAGGGAGACAAGTTAAGGGAGATGGCAATGGAAAACAAGAGGGTTAGATATGAGGGTTCAGGCTTTGTCCATCATAGGTCTAGAGGCGAACATCGCTCTTCATTTTAGAATAAATCATAAGGGTCCATTCATTCTTTGGCTAGTGCTCCTACCCTAGATTCCAGGCCTCATCATGATCAGACTGGTAGAGGATCTGGTTCCTATTCGTAGGAAAGTGTTACCAAGGGGCCTTTCTACCCCATTTGTGGAAAGTGTGGAAAGAGTCATCCAAGTGAGTGTTTACCCAGTTCAGGTAGTTTCTTCAGGTGTGGTCAGGCTGGACATCGGATTAGAGATTGCCCTTCATCAAGGAAAGGACAGGGAGGAGGTAGGACTCAGTCTGCCCTAGCAGTATCAGGAGGTCAACCAGCCCAGCAGGGCACTACTTCTAGTTCTTGTGGTCAGCGCCAAAGCCATATTTATGCCATGTCCTCACGCCATGACTAGGAGAGTTAACCGGATGTTGCGACTGGTATGTTGAAAGTCTTATATCTCAATGTGTATACTTTATTAGATCCGGGTGCCTCCTTATCTTTTGTGACCTCTTATTTTGCTTGCAAGTTCGAAATTGACCCTGAACAGCTTCTAGAACCCTTTTGTATTTCTACTCTGTTTGTGAGTCAGTCCTAGCAAAAAGAATCTACTGAAATTGCCCTATCTTAGTCCTTCATAGAGTCACTTCAACGAATCTAGTAGAGTTGTAGATGACTGATTTTGATGTTATTCTTGGTATGGATTGGTTGTATGCATTTTATGCCTTGGTTAATTGTAGTACTCGTGTCATCAGTTTCATGTTTCCAAATAAACCTATCTATCTTAGAGTGGCTAGGTAGTCCTCCATCCTCGAAGGGTCATTTCATATCTTATCTCAAGGCTAGGAAGATGATTTCTAAGGGTTATGTCTATCATATAGTTCAGGTTATGGACATGGAGTTTGAGACCCCATCTCTCTAGTCAGTTCTTATTGTGAATGAGTTTTCATAAGTGTTTCTCGAAGATTTGCTCGGAGCCTCTTCTGAGCGGGAGATTGACTTTTGAATAGATCTTCTTCCAGATATATGAATCCTATCTTTATTCCTCCTTATAGGATGGATCTGGTGGAGCTTAAGGAATTAAAAGATCAGTTGAAAGACCTCTTTGATAAGGGTTTTATCTGACCCAGTATCTCTCCATAGGGTGCTCCAGTCCTTTTCGTGCAAAAGAAAGATGGTTCCCTCAGAATGTGTATCGACTATCGTCAGTTGAATAAGGTCACAATCAAGAATAAGTATCCCATTCCTAGGATAGATGACTTTTTTCATCAGCTTCAGAGTGCCAGTTACTTCTCCAAGATCGACCTTAGATCCGGTTATCATCATCTTCATGTTAGAGGGTGTGACATTCCAAAGATAACCTTCATAACACGGTATGGCCATTATGAAAGTTGTGGTTATGTCTTTTGGCCTAACGAATGCTCTTGCTGCCTTTATGGATTTGATGAACCATATGTTAAACTAGTATTTGGATATGTTTGTGATTGTTTTCATTTATGATATCCTTATCTTCTCTCAGAGTAAGAAGAAGCATGCAGACCATTTGAGAGTGGTGTTGCAAACTTTCAAGGATCGATAGTTATTTTCTAAGTTTAGCAAGTGTGAGTTTTGGATGCAGTCTATTGCTTTTCTAGGTCATATTGTGACTATAGATGGTATTCAGATTGATTATCAAAAGATATAAGCAGTAAGAACTGGCCTAGACCCACTTTCCTGTCTGATATTAAGAGCTTTTTGGGTTTGGATGGTTACTATAGGAGATTTGTGGAAGGGTTTTATTCCTCGGTTGACTCAGAAGAAGGTTAAATTTTAGTGGTTTGATCTATGTGAGAAGAACTTTCAGGAATTGAAGACTAGATTGACAACAGCTCCAGTGTTGGCTCTACCCGAGGGCCTAGATGATTTTTTTGTGTATTGTGATGCTTCTAGGATTGGTTTGGGTTGTGTGTTGATGCAGCTTGGCAAGGTAAATGCTTATTCTTCTAGAAAGCTTAAGATTCATGAGAAGAACTACCTTACTCATGATCTTGAGTTAGCGGCCGTGGTTTTTGCTTTGAAGATTTGTAGACACTACTTGTATGGTACTCATGTGGATGTATTATTCGATCATAAGAGTCTTCATTATGTGCTCACTCAAAAGGAATTGAATCTTCATCAAAGGAGGTGGCTTGAGCTTCTTAAGAATTATGATATGAGTGTGCTTTACAATCCGGGTAAGGCCAATGTCGTAGCAGATTCACTTAAAAGGTTGTTTATGGGTAGTGTGTCTTCAGTTAATGACGAGAAGAAGGAATTGGCCAAAGAGGTTCATCGACTTGCTCAATTGGGAGTTCGCCTTATGGATTCTACAGAAGGTGGTGTTATTGTCCATAATGGTTCTGAATCTTCATTAGTAGTAGAAGTGAAATGAAAGCAAAATAGTGACCCTATTTTGCACCAGCTGAACGATGTAGTTCATCAATAGAGGGTAGAGGTTTTCTCCTATGGGAGAGATGGTGTGCTTCGATATCAAGGTCGATTAGGTGTTCCTGACATAGATGAGTTGAGACAACGGATTTTGGCAGAGGCTCCTAGGTATTCTATTCACCCCGGTGCCACCAAGATGTATCGTGACCTACGAGAAGTCTATTGGTTGAATGGCATGAAGAGGGACATAGCAGGTTTTTTGGCTAGGTGTCCCAACTGTCAACAAGTGAAAGTATAGCATCAGTGAACGAGTGGTATGACTCAGGATATTGACCTTCCTACTTGGAAGTAGTAAGGGATCAATATGGATTTCATTACTGGCTTTCCTCGTACTCGAAGGCAATATGATTCGATTTGGGTGATTGTCGACTGGATGACTAAGTCATCCTACTTTTTGTTTGTTAAGACTACAGATTCAGCAGATGATTATGCCGGGCTCTACATTAGGGATATAGTTAGATTGCATGGTGTTCCATTGTCTATCATTTTTGATAGGGGTACTCAGCTTACATCCTAGTTTTTGAAGTCATTTCAGAAAGGTCTTATTACTAGGGTTAAACTTAGCATAGCTTTTCACCCACAAAAGGATGGCCAGGCAGAGTGTACTATTCAGACTTTGCAGGTTATGTTGAGATCTTGTGTGATTGATTTCAAAGGTCATTGGGATTATCACTTACCTCTTATCGAGTTTGCCTACAACAACAACTTTCATTCTAGCATCCAAATGGCTCCTTATGAGGCACTTTATGGGCGGAGGTGTAAATCTCCTATTGGTTTGTTTGAGGTAGGTGAGGCATCTTTGATTAGTCCAGATTTGGTTCATAAGACTATGGAGAAGGTTCATATCATTAGGGAGAGGTTGAAGACCTCTCAGAATCCATAGAAATCATATGCAGATGTGAGGAGAAGGGAGTTGGAATTTGAGGTTGATGATTGGGTATTTCTAAGAGTGTCACCCGTGAAGAGTGTGATGAGGTTTGGTAAGAAAGGGAAGCTTAGTCCCCTCTATGTGGGTCCTTATCAGATTCTAAGGAGAGTTGGTAGTGTTGCTTATGAGTTGGATTTGCCATCAGATTTAGAAGCGGTTCATCCGGTTTTTCATGTTTCCTTGTTAAAGAAGTGTGTTGGTGATCTTACCTTGATTATTCCTTTGGAAGATGTCAATGTGAAGGATATCCTTACTTATGAGGAAGTTCCCGTGGAGATTCTTGATCACCAAATTTGGAAGTAGAGAAACAAAGAAGTCGCTTCGATGAAGGTCCTATGGAGAAATCAACTAGTTGAGGGAGCTACTTGGGAAGCAGAAGTAGCCATGAAAGCCAAGTACCCCCATATCTTTGCTTCCGACTTAGTCTCAGCTTGAGGTACTAGTTTCCTCCTTAGTATATCCCCCCGACTCTATTCCATCAGTTTCCCTCATGAACCTAGCATGCATGCATGTTTTCGGAAGTTAATTTAGTCATGTTTTAAGTTGAAAAGCTCAGTTTTCATGTTTATCCTTGAGATTTATGTTTTGTTTTTTTGTTGGGCTATATTCTCTCTAGTTTTCCATGATTAGTCTTCATTCGAGGATGAATGATCCCAAGGGGGAGATATTGTAACACCCCGGAATTTTGATCCAGCTTTCAAACTCAGAAACTTGTAGAATTTTGAACTTCCAGGGATCACGGGTCAAGTCCATGAGCCGTGGATGGTTCCACGAGTCGTGGAAGGGACTCATGAATTCAGTCGTGCAGACCACCATCAGGTCTGAGAACCATGGGTCAATTTCACAGTTTGTGGATGCTTTCACGGGTCATGGAACCAAATCGTGGAAATCAGATAGAAAGTGGTCAATTCCCTCGAAACCATGAGTTGGTTCCATGACTCGTAGAAGTTTCTACGGGTCGTCCTGTTAGTTCGTGGAAATTTATCCACAGCCTAGAATTTTGGCTCAGGAACCACGACTCCAATCCACGAGTCATGGTTACTTCCATGGTCCGTGGAAATTACCCAAGGAACCTGAAGCCGAGTTTTAAAAAAACTTTCTCTTAATTAAGTCCCAGGGGTATTTCTATAATTACCCACCCTGTTAACTCTTATGTGAGGTCATTTTGGCCACTTTTAGTAGGGTTTTTACTCCTATTAGCCCAAGTCTTTCATTATTCCTCATTCATCTCTCAAAAGAAGAAAGAACTCCTTCAAGCTCCAAGATCAAGCCTCCATTTCTTTTCATCCTAAGATCAAGCTAGCTTCAATAAGGTATGTGGGTATTCAATAAGGGATTCCTTTCACCCTTATGCCCAAAACTCATGATTTTACTTTGATTTATGAATTTATGAAATTAGGGTTCTTATCCAATTTGGGGGAAAACTCATGAGTTGAGTTTTAAAGTATCAATTCATGATTTCTCATTGCTTATCTATGTTTTACTTAAAGTTCGTTAATTGATTTCAAAAATCCGATGCATTAAAGATGATTTTATAGCATGATTCCATTAAATTGCATGATTTCAAGTGAAAATTGACATGTGTAGATAACATGGCCTTATGTTTTTATGAAATTGCATGCCTAATTCTTCAAGTTATAAATTTAGAAAGAAAAGCATGTTTTGAATTATGGCTACGCTAAGCTTCAAAAACTTATGATATGAGAAATGCATGACATCAAATATGTCTTTATGCTTTTTAAACAGATTTGGTATCAGATATGCCACAAGTATGTTATGAGCTATATGCATGTTTTGGGAGTAGTATTTATCACCGAGCGACGAGGGTCGATTACCCAAGTCCAAAAATATGTTTCCAGCGTAGGTTATGAATCTCCCTATGGGCTTATGAAAGTAGTTCCACATTTGATCATGGTGTCTTGTGCTTTAGCGGGCATTAGGGCAGCTTTGCCAACTAGGGTTATATAGTTAGATTATGGTGTCCCATTCCTTGGCAGGGTTTGGGACAGCTTTGCTAACTAGGGTTATATATTTAGACTCCATGTAACTCGCATGGTCTATTGTCGGTTATAAGAAACTCCCATATGAATGTTTTTAAGTCTCATTCTATGTTATCTTTTATCTCATGCTTAAATTATGATTTTACTTATGACTTCTCTATTATGCATGATCTCAGTTTCTACTATGTTTTAAGCATGTTTTACGTATGTTTTAACATGATCATGCATATATCACATACTCGGTACATCCTATAGTACTAACGCATTTCTTGCGCTGCATCCTCTTGATGATGCAGATTCAGGTTTGGGTCCTCAGATTCGTGGCTAGAGTTTAGTCGGTGTCCCATATTTGAGTGGTGAGTCCTCATACTTTGAGGACTAGTATCAGTTGTCTATCTTTTTGGTTTCTGTTTAGTATTTGGGGGTCCCAACAACTCATTTTTCTGTTTAGAGGCTTTCAGACTTAGTAGAGATTCTGTATTTAAATTTCAGATTCTGTTATGTTATGTTTGAGTTGTTGATGACTCAATCTATTTATCTCTTCAGTTTGATGCTTCTGCTATGTTTTCTTATGAATGTCTGAGTATGTTATGACCAAGGGTTAACTTGGGGTAATTGTGGTCCTGGGTCCCATGTTACGCCTAGGGGGTAGTCTCGGGGCGTGACACCAACCTTACCCAACAAATAACAATTAAATCACATATTCGAGTTCATCAAGTTATGCAACATGAGTCCTACAAGTTGAGATGAACTAGGAAGAAAGAGGAAAGATCTTACATGACTCAAAGAGGGAATGGATTAACTTGTCATACCTGAATTCTTGTAGAGATGAATAGATCTTGGTGTTTCTCTTGTTAGTGACGTGAATAAAGAAGACAAACGGACCTTTCCTTTTGGAGAAAATGAACCAACCTTTGTGCCTTTTAAAGTTTTTAATCTTCCAACTGCCCGTATGTCCGTAAATGCGGTCCCACTACCGCAAATACAATCACCACTATTTTTGTCAACCATTATAATTGTGGAACTTTTGCGTTTTTGGTGGATTTTCTGCAATTGCAAAATCCATAGCTGGGCTCACTATTTTGTCATGCAAAGTCTGGTGCGACGGGAACTTTGGGAGGTGCAAAATTCATGACTTCCGCACAAGGCAATATTTTTTCCCATGTTACTAATTCCTTGTGCGATGGCTTATGCGAAGGGAACTCTTCCAGGTGCAACACACACCTTTTCTCGATGTATTTTTTGTGGTTCTCAACACTTGTTTCCTCTTCTGAATCCCTTGAGCACCTAAAGCAAATAAAAAAGAAACAAAAAGTGAAGTAAAACATAAAAACTATGGGTTGCCTCCTATCAAGCGCACAATTTAATGTTATGGCGCGACGCGGGATATGTCACCATTTGGATCTCCATTTGGAGAATTTGAACCTTTGACCCAAACTTGAATCAAACTTCTGGTGATAATCCTGGGGTGAATGTTTGAACATAAGAAGGCCATTCAGTTGATTTTACATTTCACACTTTTTCGCCTTCAAGTGAGAAATGTCGCTTTGCCTTCTTTCCATGAAAAACTTAAAACTGGATAAACTTTCATCCATCCTCCTTAGAAGGTCTTCCAAAAGCTTGATTACTTTGACTTTCGTCCATTCAATCAAACTTAAGGTTAAAAAATAGTTGGAGTGGGATTTAGGCGTCTCCACGTTCAAGCTTGCCTCATTCATAACATCTTCACTTTGAGATGCCATGGCATCATTCAATACAATAAAGACAAATAAAATAAAAATAAATATTCACAAAAATTATACTAGAGTAAGTAAACTCAAATTCTAAAATAACTCGATACGCCAAATTGTTCCCCAACAATGGCGCTATTTTTGATAACAGTCAAATGTACTCTCCGAGATGGAGGTATCGATGATCGTTAAGCAAAACACATTTATAATTCCTAACGGATGTGGGGGTCAAACCTAAAGAGAACAATGTAATCGTGATCGAGCTAATAAAGAATCTAAACAACTTATTGAAGTTCAATTAATGAAAGAAACATATATCAATAGGGGGGTTTATGAACTAAAAACAAAAGATAAAAGAAATCATATACAAGATAGATTGATCAATAGCCTTCACCTTGCTTATGCTAAGAAAGGAAAACAAGGGAGACTTGGGAATGCGAATTCAACTCACAAGACTTGCACCCTGCTAACATGTGGGTAGTCTTGGCTAATGGTATGCCTAACCGTCTTTCAACCAATCAAGCATATATCTCGTGTGTTCTCTCGAATCACCACAAGTGAGCAACAACCAACCAAATCAAATTGGGTAAGTTGGCTATCTCTAGCTCCAACTCTTAGATGGGGGTTTCCGTCGAATGGAGCTATTTCTAGGCTCAATCTAGAATGGAATCCCAAATCCCCACTATTGAACCTTCCCGAATTTAAGGAAATCCTCTCTCAAGAAAAAATCCAAATTAGTAAGCTAAGTCAATGTTTGTAAAACATTAACTTTAAATTCAATCATGAAGGGTTGAATAGAGCTAAATAATCAAGCAAAAGCAAAATCTAGATATGAATTCAATACCCAAACAAGTATTATCTCTAATACAAAACCTAAATCTCAATTCAACAATTACACCTACAAATTAGCAATTAAGAACAAGAGTTGAAGAATGGTAACTAAAGATTTTACAATAAAGATCATCCAAATCATCACTCCTACGGTATTGGTTGATGAACTTGCTCTCCAAGCTTTTCAAAAAGTTCTGAAAATAGCCAAAGATAGGTTCCCAAATGGTTGGGAAGTCTTTTATGTGGGTTGGAGTTTCCAAAAGTGTGAAAAGACTGATTTGGTCATAGCTGAGCCCGTTTTTCGCATTTGCGGACCAAGGGTCGCAATTGAGGCATGTTGACCATCTGCTGACTTCCACAATTGTGGTCCTTTGGCTGCATTTGCAGTTGTTGACTCGTCAGTTGACTTTCCGCATTTGTGGTCCTTCGGTCACAATTGCGGCATCTGAGGCTTGTTCCTCTCTTCAGCTTATTTTTTATCTTCTTTTGTCCAAATTTCTCCATAATCTCTTCATGATAGAAATCACCTGAAATAGATCAAAACAAGCTATAAGTGGTCTCATGTCACCATTAGAGGGCACTAAAGCCTACGAAAAGAGATGTAAATAAGTGGTAATTTCACCACTTATCATTTAGTAGGTCAATCCAATGATTTTTTAAAGCCTTGGTTTGATTTCTATGCCGCTCCAACATCTCAACCTATCTAAATAAGGTCAAAAAGACTTGAAACCTTGTGGATTAGTTAAGAAGCAATATACTAAGCTATTCTAACAAAAAAAAAAATTGTAAAACTTCCAAATTTTGAAATGACGGGTTGCCTCCCATCAAGCGCAAGATTTAACATCACGGCACAATGCAAGTTACCTCACCACTTGGAGGATTTGAACCTTTGATCCAATTTTGAATCGAGATTCTGGTGATACCCATGGGGTAAAGGCAAGAACACAAGATAGTCATTTCCTCTGTGTCATATTTTTCACTTCTTTTCCTTTAAGTGAGGGATGTCATTTTGTCTTCAATGAATGACATACTTAAAAATGAACACACCTCAATCCTTCTCTTTCCCAATGTTCTCCATACGTTTGTACTTTGGTTTTCATTCATTCAACCAAGCTCGATGTTGAAAAATGGTTGGACTGACATTTAAGTATCTCCACTCTAAAGTTTTCCCCATTCATGACATCCTCACTTTCGAACGAACTATAGTCCTAAAAAATGAAGCATTGAACTTTGTTTTGCAACTCTAGTATCATTCATTCGATCTTGACAGCTTGATTTATTTGTGGAATGGTTGGTTGCCACAACACATTTAATTCATGAGATTCCATTGTGTCCTTTTCTTCAATTGGAGGAAACTCAAAGCTACTATCGACGATCATAAATGTCTCAAGATGAGCATTCAATTCGATATTCAATTTTCGGATAACAATTTCAAGTAATTCTTCTTTTTTACTTCTATTATCATGCATTTTGAGAAATTTCTCCTACATTGGAAGAATTCTTTAACGTTGTTCCCTATAGGCTTCAAGTTGGTGAGCTTGGTTCAATAACCACTCTTGTCTCACAATTTCATCTGACTTAAGTTTTTGCTCATGTTGAGATTCATTTAAAGTTAGCCCATAATTTTCATTTTCTCCCCCATGCCTCTCAACATCTCCTCGACGCCTTCTCTTTAAGAACTAGAGATTTGTTCTTCACGTTGAGCCACTCTTAAATACTAAAACATTCATTGGGGTTAATAAGCATTTTTGGCTTATTCACTTGGAATGAAACTGTCACGACCCGATTTTGCCTCATATTCGAATAAGTGGGGTCAACATTCTCACAGCTTTGAGATTTGCATAGAACTCTCAAACCCATTACTCATTATCCTTGCAAGGTTTAGGTAGAAAACACATCAAACCTGTGGTCTCCAACCTATGATAGAATTCAAGAAGAGTCATGGAGACCTTATCAAGACAAATGCCCTTTTCGGGGAGCAGCTTCTTTTTCTTCACCAAGTCAGAGTAGTATATCCTCTGACATTCAGGAGATATGAATCGAACATGATCGAACTCCTCATCAATGGGTAGTTTATATTCTAAGAGTGCATCATTGAGGTTGGCAGCCATATTGGCTTTTTGACCTGAATAGGCTCCATAAGCATGAATGATTGATATTAGTAATGAAATACAATGCCTTGTGGTTTATGAAGCCCAAAGAAATGACTTGGGTCAGGTACCGCAATTACGGTCAGTGTCCAAAAATGCGAAGGTCTACAAATGCGATGAACCGCGGCAATTGCGGCCTTTGGCAGTTTATCTGGCTCTGCAATTGCGGTCAAAGTCCGCAAATGCAGCGTTCCACAATTGCGAGATTTTGCTGCAAAAGCGGACCTATCATCTCCAAAATTCCCCCAAGGCAGAAACCGCTTCCACCACCCCCAAAATAAATCATCAACTCATTTTCACATGCAAAACCATAAAATACTCTACACAAACATGATCTAATCATGATAAATTTGTGAATCTAGCTAAGAGTTTCATCTGGGCAATTCGTCGAACACCTTGTAAGGACAAACAGACACTACCCTATGGAGCATGATATGGGTATTTAGCCAACCCCACATTTACAATCAAAACAATACCCACTCTAAAAGCCAACCTCAACAACAAATAACAAATAAACCACAAATTCGAGTTCATCAAGTCTTACAATATGAGTCCTACAAGTTGAGATGAACTAGGAAGATAGGAGAAAAACTTTACATGACTCAAAGAGAAAAGGGATTAGCTTGTTATACCTGGATTCTTGTAGAGATGAATGGATCTTGGTGTTGCTCTTGTTAGTGAAGAGAAGAAAGAAGAGCAACAGACCTTTTATTTTGAGAAAAGTGAACCAACCTTCGTGCCTTTTAGTTTTTTCAATCTTTTCAACTGTCGGGTGTCCGCAAATACGGTCTCAGATGCCGCAAATGCAATGGCTTCTATATTTTCAGTCAGAAGGTTCACAATTGTGGATCACCGCTTTTTCGGCCAACCACCACAAATGCAGAATATCTTCTTTTTTGGTGAATGTTCCACAATTGTGGAATCAGCAGCTGGGCTCACTGGTCGCTCATGCGAAGGAATGTGCGACTAGTATTTTGGGAGGCATGAAATGCACCACTTTCGCACATTCTAACATTTTTGCCCAGCTCACTGGTTCCTTGTGCGATGGCAGGTGCAAGGGGCACTCTTCCGGGTGCAAAACTCACCATTTTCATCTATATTTTTTGTGGTTCTCAACACTTTGTTCCTCTTCTCATTCCCTTGAGCACCTAAAATTAAATAAAAAAGAAACAAAAAGGGAAGTAAAGCATAAAAACAATGGGTTGCCTCCCATCAAGTGCTCAATTTAACGCCGCAGTGCGATGAAGGATATGTCACCATTTGGATCTCTATTTGGACGATTTGAACCTTTGACCCAAACTTGAATCAAACTTTCGGTGAAAATCTCGGGGTGAAGGTGTGAACATGAGAAGTACACTTTCTTGATTTTTCATTTTGCACTTTTTAGCCTTCAAGTGAGGAAGGTCGCTTTGCCTTCTATCCACTACAACTTTAAAATCGGATAAACTTTGATCCATCCTCTTTCCAAGGTCTTCCAAAAGCTTGATTACTTCGACTTTCATCCATTCAACCAAACTCAAGGTCAAAAAGTGGTTGGAGTAGGATTTGGGCATCTCCACCTTCAAACTTGCCTCATTCGTAACATCCTCACTATTGAATGAGCTAGAGTTTTTCAAAATAAAACGTTGGACTTTGCCTTGCAACTCTAGTACCATTCTGTCACAACCCGATTTCTCAGGTCATGATGGCACCTACGACTCCCCAGTAGGAGAACCAATCCCCGTAGCCCGGAATGGTTAGTAATGGGCTACTACCTAACCAATTACGCACAACAAGCAGAAATAAGTGGAAGCTGAATATAAAGATAAGACACGCGGAAGCAACAACCAGAAATATATATACAAATGATACTACGCCAACCCCAAGACTTGGTATGGACAGTACAGAAGCTTCTACTAAAATACAAGTGCTAGAAGTAACAAAATACAATATAAATCTTTTTATGAAAGTACAAGGAGAAACAATACAATAGATGAGATGTAGACAAGCCCAGACCGTCAGGTGCTCACCTTAGTCTCGAACCTGCCAAAAGCTGCACGACTCTACAACGCGATCAATGGCAAAAGCTCAACTAATATCTACACCAGAAAGATGCAGAAGTGTAGTATGAGCACCAAGACAATGGGTACTCAGTAGGCATCATCGGTCGACTGACCGCATATAAGATATAAAAATAGTAAGTAGCAGATAGAAAAAAAGCAGTCACGGAAGCAATAGAGAAAGCACAAGGAACTAGCACAGAGAATAGACAACCAAGAGTTATAAGCAACAATGCTAGCACAGAAAACAAATATATACAGAACACATGTGCAAGAAAGAGGGACGAACTTGGGATCATTGCAACAATAGTATATAAAAGGATAGAGAGAGAGAGTCAGGAACATGGTGATATACTGGTAACTTCAAGTAAAAGGAAAAGAAGGAAAGCAATCTAACATACTCAAGATGGAATCAACAACCATAAGGAAATCATTACACCAATCTAACTTCAAGATAGCATAAACAAGAATCCACCTCCTAAGTACAACCCTAGGATGGAATAACTAACCCACAATAACCGAGAAATACTACTCAAATCTTGACAAGAATGGAACTAGAAACTCACAATCTGCTGAGAAGGCCACACAAAAATGCCTCAATAAGATAGGACTCCCTAGCCCTCTCAATAATCACAATCCCAAAATCGGAGCCTCAACAGGATAATAATCGCTAAATCACCAAGAAAGAAGGACCATAACCAGCTCTACAAAGTGATAAGAGTAATCAAAACTACCTAGAGTCCCAACGGTTTCCCATACAACCATGGAACGAAATCAAGTGAAAACAAAACTTTCGGCCACCCAAACAACTGGAGCGTACACTGAACACACATCAAACAAGGGTGGAATCCGAGTGAAATATGAATGATGAGGATAATGATGGAATCCAATATACTAACCCTGTATGAACCTCCCCCTGGCACTTCGGCAGGAGGACCCATGGTGGGATGTGCCCGCTATACCTCATCTTACACCATATACCCCTCCTCCGGCATGCTCGGCTCTTAGCCAGGTCCTAGAATGGAGGGCCCATGGAGGTCCCTGACCATATAAAATAACGAATGTGGAATTTCAGAGAACTAAAGCCTCGAAGTACATGCCCAGAGTTGAACCGGGTCTAAAATAGTAGTAGTAATCGGAAAAGACCCTCTCAAAGGGTGCCCAGAGCGTATCCGGATCTACATTAGTAAGAAATCAGGTCTAGTGCTCTTCCCAGCAGAGCCTACTATCAGTAAAAACCAAGTCTAGTGCTCTGCCCACCAGAGCCTAGTATCAGTAGGAAATCAGTGCAAAATCATCCAAAATCTCATGTCATCATTAGATTATACCATAAATGGGCCCCTGAAGCCTTGCAAGTTTAGGAAAAACCGTCCATAGTGGATCACAGCCCAAACCGAAGTAAAACCTACAGGGAAAACCTTTTCCATGGATAATATACTCGCACACAAATATAAATTAACCCAACGACTCCCAAACATTCTTATCGAAACTGCACAGGCTCCACAGCTACTCAAAACACATAACCAGCCTAAAAGGATATCTCTATGTCCGGGACTCACATACATTCTCAAATAACCCACCGTCTATATTCCAGAGCCAATAAAAGGCCACACAGGACCATTAGGGTGAAATACAATACTACACAAATACTACAATCAACGTACGAAATAAACAGACAGAAATGGCGGACAAAGTCTTGGGTACCAACCTATAACAACCCACCCAAGGATGCTAAATTAATGCAGTTACAGCCTATATACGCAGAGTCTAGGTAGGGAAAGCCATAACCTACTTGTCGTCCGACGAATAGCTGCGGGGACGGTGTCGTCCAGTCTCGAACTGCTCTAAAAAGCTCCAAATCGTGAAACCACTATCAAGATAATAATCTACACATCAATAGAAGGCTAACAATACCCATAATGCCATAAACATAACCGGGTCAAAATTCAAGTCACAAACAGGCCTATAGGCCCTGTAACCCGAAATCAAAAATTAAAAACACCCATCTGTTCCTTACAATCCCGGGAGCGCATGCTCAAAATTTGAGCGAATTTGGCCAAAGAAATTGGCACAAAACAGCCCGCTAAAAAAGGAAAATAAAGAGGGAAGATTCAAGAATGAAATCCAGAAATTAATCACAAGGTACATTCCACAACGAGAGGAACAAGCTAATGAAGTGAAAAATTTGATCCCACGATCATGCAAAGCTCAAGCGGGCTGATTCTTTTAGGAGTTTTCAAGCTTTGAGAAATAGCAACAATGGAAGTAAAGGAAATTTGGGAAAGAAAACTTACAATATTAAACTAAGGGAGCAAGGATTTTCTCTTCAATATAATGAAATTCAAAGGCTAGGAGCTATTTTGAGTAACTTAGTAGAGAGAAAATTGAGTTTTGGTGTTGGAGAAATGGAGGAATAAGGACGGAAAATTGAACTCACAAGGAATATATAGTTGATGGTCGCTGGTCAGCGCTATCGCGCTAAACAAGCGCCATGGCACAAGAGAAGGGTCAGGCGCCTCGGTGCCATCGCGCCAATAGGGAGCCATTGCGCTGGCATGCGGGCGGGGACTGGAGCGCTATCACACTGGCACAACACCATCGACACTGAGGGAACACACAGGGTAGTGGGATCGGGTTGCCTAGGCGTCATTGGCGCTGAAGGCCCGGCCTACAACAAAAACCAGCAAAACTTAAAACTCTCACGGGGCATTCCGGGAACGATCAGAACTTGATACTCAAAAACCAATAATGCTATTAGAATGGAAATGGCATTCCAGACTCAACAGAATCGATAAAACATCTATATATTCCGAAAGAATTTTGACCCAAGTCAACACTAGCTAATGCCAACCAAACACACGAAATGAGCCCGACTTATCCAAAACCCGAACCAACCTCCTAACTAATACAAACTCAGAATTTCGGAGCTAACGACACTGAAAGAATTTCCATCTGAGGCTGTCGTCTCTGAATGTTGACCAAAGTCAACCTAACAAGCCTAACTGGATTGAAAACACAGAATAAGAGAAGAATTCCAAGATGAAAAGCTCTCGGATCACGACAAAAGGTCCTACTAGACAAAAGTTCACGCTCCAGAGCTAACAAAATAGTCGGAACTCAATTCTGAGCACGTTCACCAAGGATGTTGACAGAAGTCAATGATTTCCAAAGTTAAAAGCTCTAAAACTAGGAATGGACAAAAGACCAAATAGGCGGCCCGGACACCGAACTACCAGTCCCAACAAGCCATTAATGACTTGGGGCCACTACAAGCAAGATCTAACAGTGCAAGAAGGGAGAAAATGTGTAAATGACCAGAAGGGTCATTAGATCATCCACTACTAAAATTACTTTTATCCCTAAGAGTCAAGAAAGAAGGAAAGACTAGAGATTAAAAGAACAGTGGATACAAAGCCCGCACTACTCTCTCGGACAACCCTGGTAGCCTCCTAGACAAGATGGCACCCATCTGAACGAAACCACAAAAGAAAACCAAGCCTAAACTTCATACTAGCCAAGCTAGATCCCAAACACAAACTCCAAAACTGCAAAGGTCTGCTAACCCAAACTAAACCTCGAGAATCTCTACCAGAAAGCACTGACACAATACCAAAACTAGGGAAGCAAGGTGATCAATCACACAGAACTCGAACCTTCGATACCACAACTGAATTTACCTGAAAAGCCAACAACTAAAACACTAACTCATGAGCCAGCTGATCAGTAAAACCCTTTTATTGTGAACTGAATCCTCTTGCACCACAACAGAATGTTGCATACAAGTCAAACACTCAAGCCACTCTTTATACTCAAGCTCTTTCCAAGCCAAGTTATAGCCTACTAACCTTTACCATCAAAGATAACAATCCGTAGCATATCACCGAAGATTGGAGTTACCTGGTCCGTCTGGCCACCAACAAACAAACGAACACTTTCGCTAACATCAAACTCGATAACAGAACCCAACCGAACAACCCATCCACCCGACTGAAGTTTGCACACTAGGGTAAGAAAAGCCATGTATGAACACCATGCATTGATGGAGAAACATCCAAACTATAGAATGAACCCAACTTCGCTACACCGTGTCAAGTCTGAATCAGCTGGAAGTGAACGAACTAGGGAAACCTGCCAAATAGACCCAAACCCAAAACCAAGCCTCTACAAGAAGTGTGGTAAGCTTGCCACAAAGTCCGTAATTATCAGATAAGCTCCATACGCTAAGAACACTACTACAACTCTTAATACTTGAAAACCATTCTGATTTGGAGTAGTCTTACCAAGCTCACCTTGGGAAGAAGTTCACCATGCCATGAATGTCAAGTCAAAACACCCCTAAAACAAAAGAAAAGGTGCCTGGGTTCAAAGTTGTGATCTAGCCATAGAAATTTGCATATAACTTCAACTCATCCCTTTGGCTCGAATCAAACACTATACCATATCTTCACACAACTAACCATTTCAAAGCATAAAACATACTGAACCTCTAGTACATACTAGCCGAGTCTAACCAATACTGGAACCCCAGAAAAACAACAACCCTAGAAGAATTAACTAAATAAGCTTTAAAATTCTCGGTAACGAATGGTGAACACTGGTCTCTAAGTATCATTAGAACTCAAAATAGCCTCACTAGCCATAACCCGCACAACCTGATCACATATAACATACACCACTGCTGAATCTCAAACTCATGTTGCTGAGCCTGTCCAACCATGACAGAAGGAACCTCGTACTATCTAGAAGACCGCCAAAAATCTGGAACGTCCAGCCTAACTCAAAGGTTATCCAAAGACTATGTGTCCAAGGCCAAGTGTCACTCCACAACTCAAATGGGGAAACAAAGTTGCCCAAACTCCATGTCTTCCAACCCAAGAAGCTGTAACTGGAAAGAACAACCCACGAACTATTCAAAGTAGTCTTCTAGCCCACGATTCTAAAACCTAACTTTAAAATTGCCAACCAAAGCCTTTGTCGAACCCATATGTTGTTAATGAACCTTTAGGAATTGAATCCAACTAGGCTTTGAACCACAAGTTGCCAAAACAACAGCTGTTACTCAAATCTCAAACCAATCGAGGGAAAACCACTGCAATCTATAGACGGCCGAATGAAATCACCAACACACAATCCTAATCAAACCTTCATCGTCACCTCAGTCAACTATTAAAACACATAAGCACAAACAATGACTCATGTCCTTCTTTTTTCAACTAAACAAAACCTTTCTCTAGCATGTACTAAACCTTACAACTCCTTCTTAAAAAAAAGAACCTGGAGCCATTCCCTTAGCTCCAAAACTTACATTGTCAAAACTCAACAAGACAAGAGAAAATGGGCCGAATGCTTGGCTCACCCAAAATGGTTACGAATACATATCAACCACGAGGCTACGATCAATACTTAGTCAAAAATGCTAAAGCCAAACTCAATCACAATACTAATTTAAAAGCTCAACCAGAGAGCTACGATCAAAATCCAATCTACTGGAACTAGGGAAGACAACAAACCAACCTAACCGGGCAAGAATCTAAAGGAGACTAAGGGAACAACCCACATAACTCCCAACCTCCTAAACCAACCAAACAAAGAGGTCGACTCTAACCACCCAAAAACAAATACAAACCATGCTCACTAGAATAACCAACACCACTCATCTCAAGACAAAAGCTCAAACTTTAGGGTAACCATCGGTAACACAAAACCAAACAAGAACCTTTAGCCACGGTAGATAACAACCTAGGAAATCAACCACCTAGGACCTCCAGAAAAGGAAGACAAGCAAGCTCTATAAAACCCACCCACAAGCTACAACCTCGAGAAAACACCTCTCAAGGAAATCTCACCCCATACACTACTAAAGAATAAAATACCAATAAAATAACGCATAGACATTACACTCCAGAAATCAAATACTAAACAAGTAGCATGTAGGCATATAAGCAATTAAATGATAGAAGGGAAGGAATCACAATGCGAGCATTACTATCACAAGTTGAAGGTAACAAGAGCCTTACCTGGAGCAACGATGTCAGGAACCTCTACCTCTGGCCTATCAAAAGGAGCATCAGACTGACGGTGTCTAACAATAGCTGGAGTAGTCAAAGCCAAAAGCTATGTCATCCCTTGATGGAGACAATCTCTAGCATAATGTCCCATCACACCATAACTATAGCAACTGAAAGGATCACTACTCCGACGCACGGTGCTTGTTGACTCTAGATGAATACCTGAACCACCCGGCTCAAAGCCACCTCTAACCATCCGGGGACCACCCAATAATCCTGTGCACTACCTCTCGCTGCCTGGGGACCACCCCTACTACCCTGTACCCCACCTCTGGCTGATGGCACTAATGCCCTGGGAGATAACACCTACTGACCCTGCTGACTAGAAGGCAGAATTGCGGGACAATCCCTAACTAAATGCCCACGCTCCCTGCACCAATAAAAAACCTTGCCAAGTGGAGCCTGATGGGATGATCCTACTGGACCTGACCAATCATCACGGCCTGTACATTCTAAAGGAAAATTCTAAAGAATATGATCCATACCTGATAACGCCTAACTTGTGCTCCCTGAGTTCGAGGTCACGTCGAACGTTAGAGCAAAACATATTTATAATTCTTAACGAGTATCAGGGTCATACCAAAGGGAACAATGTAGTCGCGATCGAGCTAATAGAGAATCCAAGCAACTTATTAAAGTTCAATTAACAAAAAAAAAGGAAAATATATCTAAAAAGGGGGGAATTTACGAATTACAACTAAAGATAAAAGAAAATCAAATAAAAGATAGATTGATCAATGGCTTTCACCTTGCTTTCGCCAAACAAGGATAACATGGGAGAATTGGGAATAAGAATTCAATTCACAAGACTTGCATTCGATCAACACATAGGTAGTCTTGGCTAAAGGTGCACTTAACTGTCTTTTGACCAATCAAGAAACAATCCTCATAGGTTCTCTCGAATAACCACGAGTAAGTAATAACCAACAATTTACTTAGGTGGGATGGGTTATCTATAGCCCCAACTCTTAGATAGGAGTTTCCGGCAACCAAACTATCTCTATCCTTGGTCTAGAATGAAAACCCCAAATTGCAACTATTAAACCATCCCGAATTTAGGGAAATCCTTTATCAAGCAACAAACCAAATTAGAAAGCTAAGTCAATGTTTGCAACCATTGACTATAAATTCAAGCATAGAGGATTCAATAGACCCAAATAATCAAACAAGAGCAAGATCTATATATGGATTGAATACCCAAAAAAGTATTATCTCGAATACAAACCCAAATCTCAATTCAACAATTACACCAATAAAATAACAATTACGAACAAGAATTGAAGAATTGAAACGAAGGATTTTACAATAAAGAGCATCCAAATCTTCACTCCTATGGTTTTGGTTGATTAACTTGCTCTCCAAGCTTGCCAAAAGTTGTGAGAATAGCCAAAGATGATTTTCTAATCGGCTGGGGAGGCTTTTATGTGGATTGGAGTTTCCAAAATATGTGAAATTCCAACACTGCCCAGCTGCTTCCTCTTTCGTTCTTCGCCCACGTGGAAGGTATGTCGCGTACACAAAGTGTCTTTGTCGTGTTGACCTTCGCGTACACGGTCAATTCATCATGTTCGCAAAGCTTTGCTTCAGTTGACCTTTGCGAATGCGTGTGGGAGATCGCGTTCGCATAGGCATGTGCTGCTGCCAATCACTTGTTTCTCCGAATAGCTCCCTTTTGACTTGTTTTCATCTGAATTGTTCCCGAACACTTCTAAAACAGAAAAACCTATAGAATAGAAGTAATCCGTGTCAATTGCACTATTTATCCACTTACTATTAACAAAAGCATAAGTTTAAGAGTTAAATAAGTAGGTAGAATACCAACTTATCAAACCCCCAAACTTGAACTATTGCTTGTCCTTAAACAACTCAAAGACTATAACTCAAGAGGCATATCACACAAGTGCAAATGAAAATACCACAATCCAAGGGAAACCCATTTCAATCAACAAGTATGACTTCGGTTAGTACTAATGATGAGTCAATCACATGATAACTTACTCTAAGCATTCCCCTCGTTTCAAAACACAATTCAATGATGCAATGGCACAATAAGAATAAGCAAGTGACAACAAATAATCCTCGAGATGTGACTCAAACTACTAGCTTACCAAAACATGCTCATTTGACTCATTTTCGATGTTTATCAATGTCACCAACTATCCTAATTCGCATGCCCTCACAAGAATGAAAGTCCCAAAAACACATTAGGTACAAAGACAATCACAAGAGAAAAATACAAACACTCACACTCACAAAGAATTTCAAGTGCCAACAAGTATCAACCATAGGCTTGCCCTTATTTTCATTTGCCGCTAGCTCAAATACAATCGGTCGAAGACCTCAAATGGCTTTTCTAAGCTTGTAATGTAGGATCGGGGATGGGTAGGATATGCATTTGGATTCAAGTGACTACATCATCCTCGAACTCTACAAAACTTTTTCCATTCCAAACCAAGTCCATTCCTTTCATTTTCATTCAACACGAGACACCATTTCACTTCTTTTTATTTGAAGCCCCAATTTTTATCATTTTCTTCACCTTGGAGGATTCATTTCTTTTCTTTCCTTTCCTCTTTTCCTTTCATTTTGCTTTATTTTTCCAATTCTTCCTTCTTTTTGGCAATTTCTTTTAAGTAACAAACTATGATTTACTCATTTAACACTCCTCTAAGGTACCTTTTATCAACCCCCAAACTTAGGCTTTTAGGCTCGATTTCACACTTGTGGAGTTCAAGGAGGGATGGGTTCAAGACAGGGACTCATATTCCAAAATAGTTTAAGGCTTGTATCAAGGTTGCCAAGGAAACGGTATTAGGCTAAAGAGGGGTGACTAATGATTCAACTTAAGTGCAATGGTGGCTTTTAAGGCTAAGTAGGCTTTGATAATCACAAAGAATGCCTAAGATCATTTCTCCAACCAAAAGTAATCAAGACTAGCTTTAAAGACTAACCGGGTAAGTTCTAGTTAACACAAGCAAGCACAAGAATTATTCAATTAAACCTCACCACACATGGCATGCGAATCATTCAAGAAGGATCAATTTTAACTTCCTAAACAATAACAAAGAAGAGCCATTATATATTATCACCGCTAATGAGATAAGAGTCATAAAAAGATAAAAGGGTTGTCACAAGCATCATTCTTCGCCATGCACTTTTTACAATTTTTTTAGAAGGGTATGTCTATTTCATTTAGCATGCAGGATTACTTCATTAGTATAAAACAAGTCAATTTGCAACCAAAACATCAAAAGATGACGATTTGCCCCTAAGAATGACGTCACTGAGTCCATCATTGGGCAAATTCATCTATCTACATTGGTATGGCTACACAAGGTGGATCAATACAATTATCACAATCTCCGGGCATATGCGATTCACACATGTCAAAGTGCAGGTCGCACATGCAACGCACATGACAAATAGTGGGCATGTGCAAAACTCATGCGGTTCACACGTCGACATATGCGGTACAAGTATTCTCCAGCTCAGACAAGTTCCATCTAGCCTAACGGGTACTTAGACTTCCCCTGGCTCACAACAACCAAAACCTCAACTATAAAATAACAAAAAAAGCTAACAAGTAAAGAAAACTAAAAAGCTAGACCATCAACCTCTTCTATAACAACAGCAAAGCCCGACAAGAGCATAAAACCAAAAAAACAAGCCCGAAAAGGGTACCATAATGAGGAGGGTTGGTATTTATACCTGATGAGTTTCAATTAGTGACGCAATGGCAGAGCTTGATGGAATTTTATTGTGTGCTTAAGGAAGAGGAGCACCTTATTTTTGAGGAGAAAATATTTAAAGCTTCTGAATTTTTGAATGTTTTTAACTTACCTGGAACTTCCTGAAGGCTTCGCATTCATGGGAGGTCTGGCGCGTTCGCGAAATCCTACTTTTTAGCTAGCCTTCATGTTCACAGCTGGTCTACCGCATTCACAAAGCAGGAGTGCTGGGATAGATTTTTCAATTTTTCTCCAACTTCCTGCTCGGGATGTGAGATGCCTTGTGCGACGGGCAATTTGTGAGGTGCGAAGTGCACCACATTCGCACATGCCAACATTTTTGATCAGTTCACTGTTTGCTTGTGCGATGGCATGTGGAATGGGCACTCTTCCATGTGCGAAAAACACGTGTTTCAGAGGTATTTTTGGTACTTCTCAACACTTGGTTCCTCCTCTCCTTCCCTTGGGCACCTAAAAACACACTAAAAAGAAATAAAAACTGAAGTAAAGCATAAAAACAATGGGTTGCCTCCCATCAAGCGCACAAATTAATGTCGTGGCACGACGCAGGTTACTTCACCATCTAGATCTCCACTTGGAAGGCATAAACCTTCGACCCAAATTTGAATCAAGATTTCGGTGACAATCCCGGGGTGAAAGTTTAAACATGAGAAGACCATTCTCTTGATTCCGCATTTCGCACTTTATGGCCTTCAAGTGAGGATGGACACTTTGCCTTCTTTCAACGATAAACTCAAAACTGGATAGACCTTCATCCACCCTCCTTCTAAGGTCTTCCAAAAGCTTGATAACTTCGACTTTCGTCCATTCAATCAAACTTAAGGTCGAACAAAGGTTGAAGTGGGATTTGGGCATCTCAACCTTCAAGCTTGACTCATTCATAACATCCTCACTTAGATATGCTATGACATTATGACCCACAAATGGGGTAGCTGGTTGCAACACCACCTTTAATTCATTATCCTCCCTTGTGTTTTCCTCTTCTTTAGCTCTTGCGTCCACAAAGCCTTGCTTTATGGATTGCACACTCTCCACTTAGGTTTCTAGCGAGGCAAAGAAAGTTTGGAGCTTGACATATATGCCTTCTTCGCTTGCAAAGTCATGGTCCGTGTTAAGGTCACAAGCACCAACAACAACATTGTTAGCACAAGAAGGGGGAGGGGGATCATCATCATTGGGGCATTCGCTCCAATGTCCATCACGACCACCATACAAATAGAAATTGATCCCATCATAGGAGCGAGAAGGAGAATACCTTTCTCTCCTAGGGCCAATTCTACACATTCATCCAAGGTGGAGTCCTCCATAATAAACACAATAGTCGGGAATATAAATTGGGATGCAACTATCAACATTTCTAGCATTCAAATAAGCCATGATGCCATCAACAAATTAAAACTAAATAAAAGAAAAACAACTATTCATAAAATTGAACTAGAGTAAGTAAACTCAAATTCTAAAC
Organism: Jaltomata sinuosa; assembly: GCA_003996215.1. Lineage (NCBI taxonomy): Eukaryota > Viridiplantae > Streptophyta > Magnoliopsida > Solanales > Solanaceae > Jaltomata > Jaltomata sinuosa. The sequence continues at coordinate 1,333 of QJPP01005998.1, read as the reverse complement.
TAACTCAATACGCCAAATTGTTCCCCGTCAACAGCGCCATTTTTGATAACGCTCAAATCGTGCTCCTCGAATTGGAGGTCACGGCGATCATTAGAGCAAAACACATTTATAATTCCCAATGAGTGTCGGGGTCATACCCAAGGGAATAATGAAGTCGCGATTGAGCTAATAGAGAATCCAAGCAACTTATTAAAGTTTAATTAACAAAAAAAAGGGAAAAGATATCTAAAAAGGGGGAATTTATGAACTACAATTAAAGACAAAAGAAAATCAAATAAAAGATAGATTGATCAATGGCTTTCACCTTGATTTCTCCAAACAAGGATAACAAGGGAGAATTGGGAATAGGAATTCAATTCACAAGACTTGCACCCGATCAACACATGGGTAGTCTTGGCTAAAGGTGGACTTAACTCTCTTTTGACCAATCAAGCAACAATACTCATGGGTTCTGTCACGACCCGATTTCTCGGTCATGATGGCACCTACAACCCCCGGTAGGTGAACCAACCCCCGTAGCCCAGGACAGTTAGCAATGGGCTACTATCTAACAATAAGGGAACAAGATGAGGAGAACAGATAAAAGGAATATAAATATATACATCTGCAGAAACTAAACCAAACCCCAAGACCTGGTATCATAGTATATAGCCAAAACTACATACATGGAGTGCAAACGATCCAAACAATATATACAGATGTCTCTGAATGGTAATAGAGTACATGAAGCAAAAGATAAACTAAAGCTAAGCTCCGGTCGCCAAGAGCTCACCCTCAGTCTGAAGTAGTCCCCAACAGATCTCCAAGCACGAATCACAGCGATCTAACGACGATGGCCCCCGCTAGGATCTGCACCCAATGATGCAGGGGGGTAGGGGTGAGCACCAAATGCGAAGCATAAGGTACCCAGTAGGTATCATAGGCCGACTGGGCACATATATGATAAAAGCGTAGTAATAGACAGAATAGAAGCAAGCAGTCACAGAAATCAACGAAAGGTACACAGGAACTAGCCCAGAGGGGAATCAACAGAACCACATGTGAGGCTAGTAAGCAGAATATACACACCATAGGCACAGGTGAAAGTAAGAAACAACGCACCTGGGGTCCTTGCAATAACTGTGTATACACAGTGTATACCAAAATAAGTTTACGGGAAATGGTATGGATTTACACGCGTAACCTCACAGTGTAAGAAGAAGAGGAGAAAGCAGTAATGATAGGCATGCTCAGAGACATGAATCAAACTTCAACTAATCACTTACCAATCTACATTACTTATCCATTAATAGGAGAACAATTCTGTAATAAATAGCAAAAGTCTAACCTACAG